>BQNB010007619.1:0-92911 GCA_026074375.1 Tanacetum coccineum | reverse complement strand
TAAGTAGTTGGAGTTGGGGGAATTTACTCAATGTGAGCTTCATGAAAAACAATTTGAGATACTGCAGTTTGATGTGCTTCAGTTTGGGGTGCTGTAGTTAAAGATATTTTAATATGAAGTGATGCAATTTGAGGTTCTGAGACATTGATTGTGAGGTAGAGGGTGTGGGTTGGGGTTCAGGGTATATTGCTGAACCTTCACCCTTAGGTGCTTGGTTTTGCACCAACATAGAGGCAAAAAGTGGAGTAATGTTTCCTGAAAAATTAACACTTTTTTGTGCCATATTTGAGAAAACCTTTTTAGTATGGCAAGGTGTCACATATGTATCACTAAAAGGTTCTGGTAAATCTTTAAGCTGATTATTAAAAAAGAGTTGTAAAAACCTTGGATACATTAAAAACTTCTTTAAATCCAAGTTCCTTAACATACCATCAAAAATTAATTTAGAAAAATTAAAATTTTGACCCTTTGCCAAACATATAACTGCTGAAGCCAAATTAGTTGAAAACTCATTCCAAGCAGTACTAAGTTTGTGCTAGCAGTACTAACTTTCGTACTTATAGTTTTTGGTAAACTACCATCCATCAACGGATTTGAGAATTCTTTACTAGTTTCTGTTTGCCCTGGAATAGCCAATTCTTTCTTGTCTGTTAGACATGGCGAATTGATGACCATTTGTTATGTGGTGTAAACCAATCATGTGAAACATCAGCAGTATTAACAAAGTCACCAGCATTCTCACCAAATCAGCATAACCATCATTAATCAAATAACCTTGAAGCTACAAACCTGCAAAAAGTTAGTTCTAAACATAGAGAAACACAATCCAAAACATCTTGCATATTACTCACAATAACTGACAATATTAACATTTAAGCTTAGCAATACTAAATATCAGTTACCAGTATTAATCCATTTTCATCACTTGGCAGCTCTTGCACTCCATTCTAAGTATCCATGTTGTATAATCCACTACATTTATACACATAGTTCCATATAGCTTTTCCTCAAACAAAGCTTCTATCAGCTACAACAATACACAAGTACACATCAGCACTAGCTGAACCTAGCAACACTAACGTTTGTACTAGCAGTACAAAGTTTTACCCAGCAGTATCAACTAAGCCCAACAATATTAAGAAACTTGACATCATAATACCCTTCAATACTAACTCAAACCTCATTTGTGTATAATACTCTATACCTATACACAAATAGCCTCCCATTAATCTATGCTTCAGGGATTAAGAATACCAATGCTTGCAATCAAAAACTGAAACCTAGTCACATCAAAGGCTTTAGTAAGAAGATCTGCAACATTGAAGTCTGTATGTATCTTGACCATTTCAATTGACTTTTTCTCATAGGAATCTCTAATGAAATGATGCGTAATCTCTATATGCTTTGTTTTAGAATGGTAGACAGGATTCTTGACAACACAAATAACACTCTCATTATCAACATGAATATTTGTCTGCCTAAAATTGTATCCATAATCTAACATCTGATTTTGGATCCAAAGCACTTGACCACAACAGTGAGAAGCAGCAATATATTCAGCTTCAGTAGTTGAATTAGCCACCACAGTTTGCTTTTTACATTGCCAAGAGATTAACCTTGAACAAAGAAATTGACAACTTCCCGTTGTGGATTTCCTGTCCAAACTAGCACCTGCATAGTCACTGTCTGAAAAAGCTTCCAATATAAAAGGAGAGTCCTTAGGATACCAAAGGCCCAATTTGGGTCGACCTTTTAGGTATCTAAAGATCTTTTTTACCGCATTCAAGTGGGAAACTTTTGGTTGAACTTGGAATCTTAAGCAAGCACAAACTGAGAACATAATATCTGGTCTAGAGGATGTAAGATACATCAATGACCCAATCATTGACCTGTATAAATAGATATCAACATCCTCACCAGCTTCATCTTTTGTCAAAGACTTGTTGGTTTCCATAGGCGTACTAGCTGTCCTTATACTAGAAAAACCAAATTTCTTCAAGATTTTACCAACATACTTGTCCTGACTAATGAAGATCGTATCCTCTTTCTGCTTGACTTGTAAATCCAATAAGAAAGTGAGCTCTCCCATTGAACTCATCTGGAACCTTTTGTGCATTATTTGCTCAAAATCTATACACAAAGACTTTTTAGTGGAACCAAAGATGATGTCATCTACATATACTTGTACCAGTAGAATATCACCCTTGACTCTCTTTATGAACAAAGTCTTGTCAATTTGTCCTCTGTAGAATCCATTGTCCAGCAGATAGGTAGAAAGAGTCTCATACCAAGCTCTAGGAGCTTGGTGTAGCCCATATAGGGCTTTCTCCACCTTGTAAACTTTTTCTGGAAATTCTGGATCCACAAAACCTAGAGGTTGGCTAACATATACCTCCTCTTCAATAGTACCATAGAGAAAGGCACTTTTGACATCCATCTGGTACATAAGAAAATTCATGAATGATGCATAGGCCAAAAATAACCTGATTGCTTCAATCCTGGCAACAGGAGCAAAAACCTCATCATAATCAATTCCTTCTTCTTGTTTGTATCCTTGTGCTACTTGCTTGACTTTGTTTTTGACTACTATACCCCTTTCATCTTTTTTATTTCTATACACCCACTTTATACCAATAGCTTTCTTGCCATAAGGTAAGTTAACTAGGGTCTAAACCTTCTGAATCTTGAACTGAAGCAGCTCTTCTTGCATTGCTTCACCCCATCTTTCATCATTAAGGGCTTGAGCTATCTTTGTGGGTTCCTGCTGAGAGAGGAAATAGGAAAATAAGCAGTTTTGGAAATCTTTGTGATTTGACGTTCTCTGCTTTTGGACGTAGCTAATCATAGCATATTCTCTAGAACTCTTCTTTGTCATGCCCCTTGTTTGTACTGCTGACCTTGGATCTCCAATTATTTGATCTTTAGGATGAATAGAGTGTACTCTAGTTATAGGTATAGGACTGACAACAGTGGAATGTTCCATGTTGTTGAAATCAGCCTCTGCGCCCACAACTTGATCAGCATAAGGAGAATTGCAAGTGTCTAAATCATCATCGTCATAAGCACTACCAAAAATGCTAGTATGTTGAACTTCAGAAGTATCCTCCAAATCAGGTATGAGAGGATCATTGACATCAAGAGGAAAGGATCCACCAAAAGGAACAAATGATGGTCCAACATCATTAAAAGTTCTTGGTGCACTAGCAGCATTAACCGGTGTGCTAATAGTATTAAAATTGTTAGTGCTGTTGGCTCTAGTAGCCTTCCCTTAAAGAAGCTCCCTGTTACACTGTGCTTCAAACTCTTTTCTAACAGCATCTGATTGCTCTGTAGCCTCCTTCTCTTGATCCATCATCTTATCAAGAACATTCTTCAAGGCTTGTTCATTCTCACTTACTAGTTTTTGTACAGGAGTTTCACCAGCAGCATCATCAGCTGTATCATTTTTATACTTTTCATCTGAGCTCTTGTAACTTGAAGAGATAGAAGACCATAATGGAAACACAATATATTGTTGAGTAGATACATTCTTTTCTTCAGATTGTCCAGCATCAACACTTTGCTTCAAACTTGTATTACCATTAGCTTCTTGTGGACCTGCATTTTTGTTAGTTTGATTCCCTGCAGTAACTGGTTGATCATTTATAGAATTTGATAAGGAATCAATATCAAAAATCTAGTTAGGTCCTTGTCCTGCAACATTTGGTTTATTTTCAAGAAAGTTTACATGCAGATTCTCTTCAACTTTTCTGGTTTGAGAATTAAATACCCTGAAAGCTTTGCTATTTACAGAGTACCTGACTAAAAACCCTTCTTCAACCTTCCCATCAAATTTGCCTAAAGGGTCTAGGGTATTTAGAATAGTAACAAGACATCCAAAAGGTCTCATCAAACTTATGCTTGGTGGTCTGCCAATTATAAGTTCATAGGGTGTCTTGTTATGAGGCTTGGTCACTAAAACCCTATTTAGAACATAACAAGCAGTATTAACTGCTTCAGCCCAAAATACAGTAGGTAGAAGTGAGTCTGCTAGCATAGTCCTAGCTGCCTCAATCAGAGTCCTGTTCTTTCTCTTAGCAACTCCATTTTGTTGTGGAGATCTGGCAACACTAAATTCCCCTTTTATCCCTTTTAATCCACAGAATTCATTCATTTCCTTGTTTTTGAATTATGTCCCATTATCACTCCTGATTACTTTAACCTTATGATTTAATTGGTTTTCTATTTTTGTTATAAATCTTTTAAGAATCCCACTTGTCTCATCCTTAGAGGCTAAGAAGAAAACCCAGCTAAACATGCTAAAGTCATCAGTCACTATAAGGAAATATGTCTTATGGTTGATACTCCTAATATATGTTAGACCAAATAAGTCCATATGCAACATCTGTAAGGGTTGGCTGATAAAGCTCACAAGTTTGGCCTTACAAGGAGCTTTGTGTTGCTTTCCCTTCTGACAATCAACACAAGTATGGTCATTTTCAAAAATCTTTGAAGAAAGACCTCTTACAAGGTTTCCCTTCATAAGTTTATTCATTGTTTTAAAATTTACATGACCCAGCCTCCTATGCCATAATTTAGACTCATTAATTGTAGCTTTTGCAAACAAACAAGTTAAATCTCCAGAAGGAACAACATTCTTTAAATTAAAGCTGTAAATATTGCTTTGCCTGGGAACTCTAAGCAGTACTTGACTTTCATCAAGTAGCTTAAAATCAGGAGACAAAACAAGACATTCAGTTTTAGTGAAAAGAACACTGTTTTTCTTGTCACACATTTATGAGACAGAGAAAAGATTAAACTTAAGTTCTTTTACAAAAAACACATCTTTAAAGTCTAACTTATTTGTTCTTATCTTTCCTTTTCCTGTTATCTTACCACCTCTAGCACTTCCACCAAAGGCAACAAAACCTCCATCAATGTCTTGATAGTCAGTAAGGAAGTCTTTGTTCCTTGTCATGTGCCTGGAACATCCACTGTCAAATATTCCTTTGTTCTTCAAAACTTGTTGTGGATTTCCCTACACAAAAGTAAGAGAGTCAGTGTCTCTTAGGGACCCAAGCCACTACTGACTTGAGTCTGCCTTATGGATCTATATAATTTACTCTTTTTTAGACCCATGATCCACTATTGTCTTTGGAGACATTGTTTAAATCAGTCATTTTAGGTCTCCAAACACAACCTGCTGAGGCCTTAACAGCAGTGACCCCAGTTCCCTTAACAACACTAACTGCTATTTGCCCAGCAGTATTAACACCATTTACTCTGACAGTATTAACTTTTTCATTTGAAATCTTGGTATTTGGTGTTGTTGATTTATAAAAAGGCATTCTAATAGGTGAATGAGACTTATGAAAAGCATTTGTTCTTAATTTTGAAACATTCACTCTATTTGTATGGGTAGCAGTATTAACTGGTCTGAATGTACTAGTTGATGTTGTTGCTCTTAGAGAGCTTTGCTTGGCAGCACTAACTGGTACTCTTCCAAACCTTGTTAAGACTGCAGATGGAACAAATTTATTTTGATGATTTATTCTCTGAGCACTGTTCCAAACTGGTCTAATTTCCCTTTGACCAGTATTCTTTCCCATATTTTTCAAAACAGAATTTTTAGCCATTCTCTTTTCATGAAAATCACAGTCTTTTATTAGATGGCTATAACTGCCATAAACAAAACAGTCTTTCTTTATAAACCTAAATCCTAACCCCAAATCCAAACCCCAGGTTTATCTGGAAGTATTGTTCCATTTTTCCACACTTCCAGTCTCCTTCCACACTACCTAGATTTGAGTGATTATCCTAGTTTTTCAGCTTGTCCTAGTTTCTAAATCAGTCATCTCAGCATCTCCTAAGCATTTAGTAACTTAATCCTTTTAAGACGAGGTTTGTTCTATTGCTTGCAATCATTAGAGTTGAAAAAATGTCCTCATCAACACAACCCATCTTTAATTGATAAATCTACTAGGCCTAACAATTCAACTCCAGGCATTTCTACACACGTAATCGCCTACCTTCTTGAAGGTACTAACTTGCTTTACAACTTGAGACACACTAGCACGAAGTAGCTTACTCTTTATTTGTAGACTCTACTAACCAGATCATTCAATCCTGCAAAAGACTTCAGCTCACTAGTGGAGGTGCGATGTAGTTCCCAGTTAAAGGAGGAGGAACAAGCAACGATATCCATTATCCCACGTTTGAACGCTAATCATTTTTGAATTGTCAATCTCTCCATCACATTAACGACTATTCAAACTATCACACTATTATTAACAATCACTACCAACTTGAATCACATTTTCAATTCAATTGATCTCTTATATCATAGACCAATTTTATCTTTAGCACTCAAATGTGCCGACTATTGATCAGCGTTAGATAATTTTTAAGAAGATATTTCAAACTTCAGGTTTAGATGCTTTCATAATCATCTTTTCTCTTAAGTTTTCTCATCTAACGTTACAATGTTTACTTTTTTTTTTTAATCTATGATTAGCATTACTTTTCTTTTACTTCAAATTCACTAAAGGACAACACGCATCATTTTCTTTCTACACGACAACTTTGTCACTTTTTTCTGATGAACAATTAACTGTGCCTCTACAGATTCTAGGCCTAACTGATAAGCTACTCAATTCTCTCTTAGCCTTACTAAGATTTGTCGACTATCATCAACTGTTTTCTTTGCAAGTTTTTCCCATAGTCCTATCACACAGTTTTTAGAACAAGATTGTACCTCTATGTCAGACCTTGAGGAGTTTGCAGTGTAGGCCATGAGAGCAAACTCAGTTGGTTCATCTTGAGCTATATAACTCCAGTCATATCCCAGTCCATCTTGGACAATCAAAGCATTGTCCTGAACAACCAATGCTGCAGAGGTCTCTATTGGATATAGTCCTTTTGTGTTGTATCCCCCCTACCCTTCTCCTATACCACTGTCTCTCATCCCTGTTCCCTTGATTTCTTGTGCCTCTACATTTCCTTGAAAATGGCCCCTGCTAATGACAGTTAAAGGCATTTCAACCTTAGCTTTATCCAAAACCTACAGGTTCCTTTTTTTGCCATTGAAGATTAACTTTCTTCAGGACTTCTTATAAAATTGCTTAACCCCATAAAAAGCAAGGCCACCTGCCATTAAGGTCCATTTCTTTTCTTCCAAATCTCATGATCAATCTGCTCTAGTCTTCAACATCCAGTTTTTGGACTATTTGTCTGTCTTTAGCGGAAGAATGAGAACATTAATCATCAATATATGATAAGAAGAAGGCTTGTCCCGGAAATGATGGCTTGATGCAGTAAATCACTAATTACAATATTAACTTCATTACTGCTGCTAGTATCTTCTGCAGAGAGAAAGGCCACATTCTGAGAGTTTAAAGATGATCCAAAGGAACCTTTGATATCAGCTTCAAACACTTTTAGGTTATTGTATAGATCATCAATATCCAAATCATCTATACCATCTTTGTTCCTCATAATCAAGGCTACATTTGTTCAAATTCCACCATATGAAGGTAGAGGCTCTTAAAAAATTTTTGATTTGCTCTTGATAGTGTAAAAATACACATATCTATTTATACCTAAGAATAACCCAATTAAACCCAAACAGACCAAAAATGGCAAAAAATATGCATGTATTTGTGATTTGTGTGTGCAGTACGGATAAGTCAAAAATCACAAGAAAAACAATCAAAAGCAAGCAAACAACGGACACGAGAATCATAAGAGTTTCAAAATGAAGCCAAGACCAAACCTAGCCAATCTTCCTCTACAAGGGCCATGTCCTTGCTAACTTCGAAAGTCTTTTATAACTTAAAAGAGAAATGAAAGAGAGGGGCAAATGTTTAACTTCCCAAATCCAACATTTTTAACTGTCCGTCAAAAAAGAACGGAACCACTTTTATAACTATTCATTCCCGTCTTCTTCATTTCACCCCCATGTAAAACAAGGGCAAATCAGAATTAGAGGGTGATAAATCAATTCAAGAGGTCTATATCACAAACCCAGGGTCAAATCAGACTTATCCAAGGATTCAATAAAGAAGTGGCCAACATCATCAAGTTAAGAAGCACAAATGAAGATGGGTTTTGTGCTAAAACTCACTCACAGAAATAACCAAACTCACATCAAGGGAATGACACAAACCGGGCAATCCACAGGGTCCACATCTTGATCAAACGGCCACAATTTAGATGATCCAAATAAATGAGAAAATGAATGGCAAAGATGAAAGATTGAAAAGCAGGGCTAGAGTCCTAGAAGCTTCAGCTGGGCACTATAAAACGACCTCATTCTCACACACACAAGGAGTCTTGAAATTTTCTTTTAATCTAGTTTTTAGTAGTCAAATTAAGTTTTCTTGTAATTTTTATTCTCGTATTTCCATTTTCTTCTAACACTTGTAACAGAATTGATTCCGTTTATCAAGTAAGTAATCACTTTTCATCCTGTGTATATTGATCAATTCAATTTTTAATGTTGTCAAACACAATTCCGGTTTCTAAGCTCTCCTTTAGAAGTCCTAACTCTCGTAATATAGCCATATTGTATCATAAGCTAATAAGCGACTCAAAACGCTTCTTCTTTCAGAGCGAGGATAAGCTCGAAACAGAGCTATTTTACGGCGATTCATAGTATTATCTCCAGTATCTATACCTTAAATCAGTTAAACCTATTATGGGATCTCATATTGTATCTAAGCGCTTTGAGAGGGGATCCTTAACCTTGGACAGACTCCCACAGGGCGACTTATACTCTAGCTTATTTCAAAGCTAGAATCCGCTTGTAGCTTTGCCTAAATTGGTTCCTCTTGTTTTGCTTAGAGGGAGTTTTAAGTTTCTCTTTCAGTTTCCTTTAAATTCTAGTTTTAAAATATTTAAAAATTATTTGCTTTGCAATGTTTAACTAGTTATTTGCTTTATTCTCTTTGCTTGTTAGTGTTCAAATTTTCTCTACAAGTGCAATTTAGTTATATGTTTTCATCGGTTTTGTTGCTTAAAATATTTAAGATCTTTAGTTTATCAATTTTCTGTCATAAAAACTCATAAAATCCAAAAATATTAGTTTAAATAGTTTAGATTTTAGATTAAAGCTTATTCAGTTGTTTAATCATAATTAATAAGTTTGTTTTAAGCTCGTTTTTATCTGGTATTTAGTGCTTGTTCATTAAATTTCTCTTTAAAAAAACAAAGCTTTCCTCAACTCTGTCGAAAATGATAAAGAGTGTATGGTTTAGTGCACCCTTGATTTTACACGAGCATACTTACCTCAGTTAGTACTAGCTGAACCTTTCACTACCATATAACTTCCAAGTTATACGCTTATTCACAAGTTAGTAACTGTTAGCTTTAGTAATCTCCACTGTGCGAGAATTAACAGTTTAGTATTCAGCTTATTTAGACATTTAGTTTTCATTCTATAAGCTTATTTCAGTCTTAGTTTAGTTTTCAAAAGTCACAAATTGCACCAACAAAGTAGCTTTCACTTAAAATACTCTCTCTGAACGTTTTACACTACCAGTACTAACCTCAGTTAGTACTGCTGTGTTCATAGCTTAGTTTAGATAAGTAATTTTAAGATTTAGCTTATTAAATTCAGTAGATTTCAGGGTTCATATCAGCTTAATACATTTTTATAGTTTTCCCCTTAATTTCCAATTCTCTAGCTTATTGTCTTATTCTTAATTTAGGCGTCAAAAGCATTAAACCGGAAAACCGCCATAACAGTACTTTAGAATCTGTTAGAATTAATTTGTTTCAAATTACTTATAAGTCTAGATTTTATACTTATTTAGATGGATAATAAGTCAGTCATATAAGTTTTCTTTTTTATAGTTCAAAGTCTAGCTTCTCCTTAAAAACGATTTTAGCTTATTTGAATCACTGCGTGATTACTTTTGCTCTTTTCCTGGCGAGATTTCGAGCTTTCTATTTTTATGATCGATTTCAGTAGATATAAAGTACTTAACTTTAATTTTCTTTCATTTATCGATAAAATCATATCATAAGCTCTTTATGAACTTCTTTTCCTTTCATTTTTGAACAACTTTTTGAAGTTTATTTTATAGCTTATTCTTCTAAAACCAAGGAGGTTCAACCCACTTTACGAACAGCTTATTTAATAAGCTCTTTTAAGAGCTATATCGTTGAGTTTTAGATTTTAGTAGCTTCTTTGTTGAAAGTTGTTCCCCCTAGCCAAAATTCCGTTACAACTTTGCTTCTTTATTTTTCACTTTAAGCACGTTCTTTCACTAATTTGACCTTTAAATTCGGCTCTTACAGTTTGTTGTCTCGGATAGATTTCACAGGGTAGATACAGTTAGGTCACTTTTCTCACTCTCTAATTGTTTTTCAGATTAGTTCCCCGTTGTCTTATCCTTTTTGCTACCATTAGTCTTTCGTTAAGTTTAATTAGGTTTATTTAATTGTTCTAATATAATAACTTAGGGTTAAGTTTTTAATAGTTCAATTATACGTTTATAAAAAGATAAAAAATTAGGGCTTATCTAATTTCTTTAATAAGTTTTCTAGAAATTTTTCTTTACCTAGTAAAAATCTTTTAGTCTTACATTTTAGGATGACTTTACAATTAGTTTACTTCTGCTTAATTGTCATTATTTATTCCGCTTCTTAAGTTCGTAGTAATACTTATCCAAAATACTTTGCTTCATTCTAATCAGGATCCGAACCTAAACGTGGTTTTCAATTACACTAGTCATTGGAAATACCCGGGTGATCATACTTACCCGAGTAAACAGACGTATTATATATTATATTATATATATTTGAATCTCTGAGAGTGCAACCTTTACTCCAAGGGTAACTTGGAAATCTTCTATTACTCTTAGGATTATATGATAATCTGTGATATATTTTACGTTGTACAAAACTTGGCGAAACAATTTTAGGCGCGGCTGCCGCCACGAATAGTATGGAGAGAGACGATTACCTACAGTTTTTTTAGTTTGTTGGATTGGTTTTCTAGATAAGATCCTTACGTCCTCTGAAAGAGGCTTCTCACAGTCTTAGTTTTAAAATTCAAAATAAAAAAAAATCAAAAATATAAAAAAGTAAAAATCTTTTCCCCTTTTCTTTTTTACTCGTATAAGTACAAGATAAAAAAAACAGATCAACAACTTCAAAAACAATAAAAAATTATCCGTTTCAAGTAAAAAAAAAAAAATAAATAAACAAAGCTTGTAATCACGAACACCAACATGATATATATCTCTATGAATATTTCATTTCCAATACTTCCTGTGAACTCTTCAAGAGGCTCCCCCGTAATCAAAATTAACACTTACCGTTTGTGTCACTATTACCACAAGACGCTCACCTTGAAAAAGAAATTTTCAAGAGCTTACCATGAAGTAGTTGATGCATTGTTTAAAGTCCTCACTTTCCGTTGTAACCCGTTAAAATTTTTTCGCAAAAAAAAACACAAAAAATATTATGTAAAGTTTTGCTTTTAAATTGTAGTTTTTACCGTTTTATGCGCACCACTCGCCTCGCATCTCGAAGACTTATCAACAAAATCTTCCCGGTTGAACCAATGTGAGCGTGACACTAACTTGTTCCAAATGGCCGACAATCGAACATGGCCCAAATGTTTACAAGCACCTATCGAAGTTATTGAAGATGCTATAGTTATCCCCGATCATTGCAACACTTTCGAGCTTAAGCAACCTTTAATCAATCTGTGCATAAGGAAACAAGTTTTAAACGGGTAGACAAGATCCCCCACAATCACCTTCGATTTTTTAACAAAGTCACTTCGAACGTTTAGACATCCAGAATTCCGAACACTTTCGGTAAGCTTTTCTTTTTCCGTTTCCTCTATGAACGGTGAAGCCCGAGATTGTTAGACAAGGAACCTCCAAGATCAATCTCACATGGGACGACCCTTGATTCAAAATTCATAAATCAATACTTCCCACCTTCCAAAAAACACCTTACTATCGGACAGATAGATCATGTTACACTTCTATCAAATAACCAAACGAAGCCTTCAATGAAGCATCAGGAATCTCGTTTCTTACACAGGACTCCTTCGTCAAAGCTCCTCCCATTGCTTTTTCGGAACTCCACCAACTCGATACCACCTTTTCAATGCTATGAATCAAAAAACGATCAAGATGCCTTTGGATTCTGCATTAACAGGGGGCAATTTCTTAGACAGATTGCCTCAAGAAGGTGAGAGCAATTATGAAAGCACGTCAAAAAGTGTCGTTACTCTAGAAGTCGTGCTAATGATTCAAAAGAGTGAGTACGGATGCACCCTCTTTTCTAATTCTTCACCTTCTAATAATTCCTTGTCGATAGAAAAAATAAGCGCTTCTCTCGAGATAAGATGACTAATTAAGATGAACCAAATGATGAATCAAATGGAAAGCTTTAGTTGTTACACTATACCTCTCACCCGTCAAAGCAGTTGAGGAAATTTGTGCCACTTGTGGATCAAATCACCATTTTAACCTTTATCCATTGACTCGAGGTGGAAACGATTTTCCCGTTTTTCAAGACAATATCCAACAATTTCAACAAACCGCATCCGTTAGGAAATTTTTCCCTCCAAAGAACCAACCTTCCCATTTGGCAAGTCAAATGAGACCAACGGTTTCAATCAACCAGAATGTCCAAAAACAACCAACAACCGTTACCAAGGAACCAATTCAATTTCAACCAAAACCGTGGAGAATTTGAATCAAAACCGTCAAAACAACCATAACCCAAGTTTATCAAGCTCCACCCAACCAACCACCAATCAACAAGTTTTACCTTACCACCTCCACACTATCAGTGTTTTGAACACAGATTTTGAAAGCTAACGACAAAGCAAAACGATCAGTATTAAAGAATCGCATAATCACAAATCAAGGTTTTGCAAAATCAATGGCAAATGTTACAATTTGTTAACAAGCCTTTGTCAACAAGTTTGAATGAATTAGGAAATAGCAACATCCTTCAAGTTCAAGTCTTTACCAAGCGATACCATTCCAAACCCAAGGAATGAAGCCAAGGCAATTACAACTCGTAGTGGTGTTCTTACGATGACCGCCGTGCCACCGCCGTGTTGAAAAGGAAAGTGAGGAGACAAAGATACGACTAACCGAGCCCCGAAGACATCCAACCCCCACCATGGTTCATGAACTAACCAAAGACAAAGAGCCAATCAAATAGCCTTCTTTCTTGCTAAACAAAGCAAACCAAATTTGCCTTAACCATCGAGACTCCACACAAGATACAGACTTCGTAGAAAATGGAAGAATAATCCTAGCTTCAAGTTATGAAATCTTTCCTAATCTTCACTTGACAAGTTTCGCAAGATGCCTCTTAATCATAGCCATAAGCTTTTCCATCCGATGTTCATAACAAGATGCTTAATAATACAAAGACAAGTTGGATCGAAATTAACCCAAAACCACAACAAATAAACCCGTTTTTTTTTGAATGAAAATTGTAGTGCGGATTGTCCCCTTAAAAAGCTTCCAGAAAAGCTAGGTGACCCCGTGACGATTTCCTCAATTCCATGTGATTTTTTCAGAGATCGATAGTTACTTAGCTCTTGCCGACTTAGGTGCTAGTATCAATCTTATGACCTTTTATCCATCTGAAAAAGCTTTCAAACTCTCAGGCCTAACCCGAAACAAGAATGTATTAAGAATTGCAGACCGAGACAATATCCAAACCAAACCGTGTCGCAGAAATGTTTTGGTCAAGTAGGGAAATTTTACTTTCCCGCCGACTTTGTTTGTTCTACGATTTTATAGCTGATCCTCGACGTACCATTACATACTCGAGCGAACCATTACTTGAGGGCGGCTCACGCTCTTAATCGATGTTTACGAAGGAGAAATTACTCTTAAGGTATGATGATCAATCATTATCCCTAACTTTGGTGATGCCCCTTCCAAATCATATAATAATAACTCATCGAATCATTGACAAGAAAGGTTGATCTAATCGACCTGTTACTATGTATGAGACTACACTAAAGAGTAACTTGATTTTCCATTCCGTTTGCTTACAACAATCCTTCTCCGCAACTCGATCCGATAGTTTCTACTTTCATCTCCAACACATACTTCCCGTTCTATGATGAAATCTGATTTTTCTACTCTTTGAAAAGCAATCATCTATCTCTGCAATACGCGATGACTAACCAGATTCACAGCGCCAGTAGTCAATTCTACTACTACGAATCCCGAGGTGACATTCAATCATTCCAGAGGCCCTTCTCAACGATGATCCATTATCTTCACCAGACCAGAGATATTACCCTGGAATTCACAAAGATCTTAAGGTTGTCTGAAGCCTTCTCAGAATACTTCATTTGAACCAAAAGCACATGAAATTCCCGAAGAGTCGAGCGTAAAGAGTTAGCCCTCCGCATCTCGAGTATCGTATTCTTAGAGGAAAATAACAAAACTTCCATTCCATATTGTTCACAAACAGATTGGAGCCTAGAAGAAAAGAAAGACCTGCACTCATTAACTGTTTTCTGAAGAACCGATAAAACAAGCAATTGCTTATGATAACACTTTCTGACATATCCGAGCATAGATCTCCAAGAAATTGCTCACTGGTCACCCGGCACTACACCTTTAAATATGTATAAATAAATATATGAAATATAAACACACACACGATCCAAGACCAGCGAGAAGCAGAAAACCTGAAGTCAGTATAGTATGTTTCCCGTAGGGGTCGTTAGTCCCAACGAAGGCATACGAGATGGAAAATCGAAACAAGACGATTCGACGATTGGTGTTATATTGTCTCACAAGTAATGATTGGAATTAATACGAAAGCAAAGCTATAAAAACAAAACCAAAGAACATAAGCTAGAATCAAAATAAAAGCCTAACTAGAATTAGGAAAAATCCATAAACTTTTTACACAAAGCACACACATAAAACTCAATCAAAACTTTAAGTACAACCTTAATAGGCTAAACTAACTCTAAATAAACAATTATCAAAAAAGCAATTACGTCTAAATTAACAACATAAACACAACAGTACTAACAACAGTACTAACCAGTTTATAACTATACCATATTTACTTGAAGTTAGTAACACTGCGACCTTAAGTTAGTAATGTTAGCGTAAGGAGAGTACATCTCAGGCGTACAGTTGAAGGCTAACTAAGACTTAAAAACAAAAATAATAATAAGGAAACAAGCTAAAACAGAAAGTCTTTCCGCTAACCCAAGTCAATACACTAGTAAGTGGAATAAGCAACTCGAATAAACCTAAAAGATAAAGTAAAGTCATACACAGACTAACGAAACTCATATAACTCTTTAACATCATACATTTGAAAAAGGAAAATAAGCTTAAATAAGCTTACCCTTAAAGAAAGTAAAGGAAAATGGTTTAATATACTCTAAAAAGCTAAGGAAATCTGAAATAAACAGAGATAATAAGCTGATAAGCTAAGTTGAACAACCAGTACTAACAGTTAAGACTAACAGTATTAACTTGGAGTTCTCTTATTAACAGGTTTAAGTGTTTAAAGTTAGTCTTCTTGTTCCCAAAAATAGGCAAACTACCTAGTAATAACTTAGAGTTAGTACTGCTATGACGTGATCATTAGACTGTTCCTTAAATAGAACTAGCTGGTACTAACTAAAGTTAGTACAGCTTGTTTCAAAAAACACCCTTTAACTTTTCCAAAACTCATTTTACACTAAAAACAGACAGTATCCTCAAACAACAAAGTAAAACACTTATAAGTAATTTTCACTCCATAACAAGTACTTAAATAAGCATGAATTTAGTCTAGCAGTATAACCTTAAGAACTAACTATATGCTAACAAAGGAACTAACACAGTTCTGCTTAAAGTGAAGAAGAAAAAAACTTACACCAGCCCTTGCACAAAACAGGTTAAAATAATTCAACAATCGTACAACACTCTACTTTGTATAAGAACAAGCTAGTGAGAGTCCCAATAAGCCCATCCAGAAACCTGGCTATACCATCCATACATCAGCTAGAGGGTGTAACTTTAGATGCATATTTATGGATTTTCTTTTAACTACTCTAACCTTATAGATTTACCTGATTCTAGTAACTTAGAAAACAAGCTGCAACTGATTGTCTTTCTACAGGAACAACACAAAAACAAAATAAGTAAGTAACGCGTTAGACGACTTTGAAATTCTTTGAATTCGAATTTAAAACCACAATTGTATTAAACACTTGAAAGTTTTATCGAAAGCGTTAAAGTAAAAGCTGTAAATAGATTGAAATTAAGCTAAGTATATTCTAAGATTAACTAGGTTCCTCAAAGGCTCAAAATAGCTCTATTTATAAGCCGAAGTCGTGGACTTTGCAGCTTGTGCTTCTTTGGAGAGCAAAAAACGAAGTGTGCTTGTCGTGTGAGGTGAAGTCCAAAGCAATCCCACCCTTTGATTTCATGTGCTTCTTTGAGTCAATCTAGCCATTGAAGACACTTGGGAAATGTGAGGGAATTGCCAACATGCTTTTATTTATACAACTGGGGGGGTTGGTAGTAGGTGGATGAAATGATTTTGGCTAGGAGAAAGTGAGGATTTTGCAAAGAGAAGGGATGGGGCGCCTTACCCAGTTGTAACACATGGTTTCATGAGGGGCGGGACTAAGAAGGATAGACTTTTTTAGGGAGTTAGCAGTCTTGCGACCCTGAAGATGTAATAAACTTAAATCTCAACTCTCTAACTTTGGTTTGGCAACTTTGTCTCCCTCTGTCAGAGATTAATCTATTGTACCAAAACTATTAGGACTTGCAGTAGTTTATCAGACCCTCCAAGTTGTATTTTCTTTAACGCTATGACTATAAGACTACTTTGAACTCGACGTGGTCCTTTCCTTCCCTGCTTGATGTTTTGTGTTTTGGCTTTCTTTTTGTTCCTTTTTCTTGAATATACCGTTTTTTATCTTTTTTTTTTTTTTTTTTTTCTCCCCCCCTGCACAATCAAATTGCAAAACAAAGCCCATATATTTGGGCAGTACTACTTTGCATGCTTTTAGGTACTAAGCTACATTTCTTTAGCAAGGTAAAAGTGATATTGTAATAACATCATATCAAATCCCCCAAACTAAGTAATGGCGTGTCCTCACGCAAATGTTATGAACGAGCACTATGTAAGATATAGTCACCCGCTTTTCACCCATTTACTGCAATTTACACTAACTACACTAACAAAAGTACATTTTCTGGATTCTCAATTTTTTCACTTTAACACACGTTTACGGACGTTTGCTATACTTATTAAGACAAACTCAGGGAAGCACATTAGAATGGAACGCGTCCGTAAAGGCAGATAGGATAATCTACCTCATGTCTCCTTGACGGATAAAATCTCTTCGCGCTCCTCGATTTTTTCACAAGTGTCCAAGCTAAGCCATTTAAACACGCATCATTGTCGCACTCTCTTAGTAGCTTATAGGTTATCCCGCCATACCATAGCTGACTTGTGAACTTATCCACTCCACAACTACGGATATAAGATAATGTGTGTACTCAGTTTAATTTAAAACCACTGGTCAGAGCTTCTTTCATTTCTACAGTCCATAATTCAAAATAAAATCGCACGACTACATAAGCCCAACTATTATTAAGGACCTCGTAACGTTGATCACTCGCGATCGCATAGAACGGTAGAAGAGCACTTCTGCAAACATGTCCAACATCATAATCTAAGTGCTTAAAAGCGCTTAGGAACTCCGCGTTGCTTTAGTTTGAACCCCTACCGGCGTGGTTAACGGAGTAAGGATATCACGACCAACGACCGATGTTCTTAGTTGAAAACGCCCCCCCGTTGCTAGCCGTAGTGGGAGAATCACACTCACACCTTCTTCCTAATATGCTAAGAATTACTGTGTCTTAGTGAACCCTCACCTAGACCTTTCTCTTTCCCCTAGTGAAATATCACTGACACTCCAAAATCCCTCAAGTAAAGACGTCTAGTTTCACGAACCCCCCACCCATCGTTGCTTCAGCGAGTGAGATATCACGACACATCTTTTACTTGCTCATAATATCAACTGCATCTTCAAGAGGCACAATTTCCCTATTCATGCATTTTGTGCATTCACATTTCTTAATTCACTTCCTCTTGGACAATTTATCTTTTAAATCACTACATAAAACCGCTTTTGAAAACTCAGAGTTACAAAATTGAAGCCTCTTTTAGCCTGAAAACATCGATTTGAACTTAGTTGAATTAAATTAGTACACGTAAGATTTAGGTGATTAGACATTCGCCGGAGACGAAAAACTCAACAAGTTACTCGGATAAGTTTTTTTAGAAGAATCTAGCCTAGCAATAAACTTATATTTAACTCTATCATGTCTCGTTCTTATCACATTTTTAAAATTCAAAGCTATAGAATTCGAGAAAGCTTGCCTAAAAGGAATCAAGCCTAGGCTCAACAACGCCCGATCAAGTCAAAAAATTATTCTTATTCCTACCCTCAAAGAAAAAAGCAAAAAGAGAGAGTCGACAAAAACACTTCATAAATACATTCTTGAGACAACAAAGTCGTGATCAATTTCTTTCTTTTTCATTTTTTTTTTGGTAGTTGTTGGTGGTAAAAACGGGTTTTGCAACCGTGGGTAACTATAACGTGCATGGCAGGCAACAACCAAATTTCGATAGATAACATACCCGCTCATCAAACTAGTAGCGCTAAACATCGTCCTCAGATGTATTTTGAAGGTATTACAATCATCTAAGGCCTGTTTATGAGAGTAATGCCAAAAGCGATAAAACGTTAGTTTGATAAGATTCTCCGATCTATCGGATTCCACACATTATAACTAGAGGGACATGTGAACACTCCTTGATGAATGACAAAACTGAAGAGTCTTCACAATCCGGGCAATCCTGGAACAAAGTAAACAATAACAACAGACATGGAAACAACGGGTAATTCAAAAGATAAGCTATTTACACACACTACACAAAACACTTACTTTAACACACTTACCACTCTAAGACATACTAAGATAAATACACTCTGGGGTCCTCCCACGAAGCGCTTGTTTAGGGGCGCGATCATGACCCATCACCTGAATTTATTGACATTTGGGAATGTTTGGAGATCCGGGACACCAATGTGGTACGTCCCCTCCAAAGCAGTGCTTTATACGATGACCATTCCACTTTGAAATTCGGCCCCCGATTTGAGATAACTCGATGGTCCATAAGGAAAAACTTGGGTTACAAGTTGAATGGTCCTGACCAACGGCGCTCTTAAGCTTGCCTCCGAAAAAACTTTAATCTAGAGTTAACGAGGAGGACTTCGATCGCCGACGTTTAAAAACGCGGGTTTCTTGATCTCTGGAGAGTCGTGAATCCTCTTTCCTTTTCGCTTATAGAATCTCCTTAGAGTTCTCATAAGCTATCATTCAGGAGCTCTATGATGCTTCTCTTCAGTAACTTTCCTAGTTCATTAAGTTCGTTGAGTTGAACTTTCCTGTGATCACCCGCGGTTTTGATATCAAAGTTGGTATGCTTAAGGGCCCAGTAAGCTTTGTGCTCGAGCTCAATCGGAAGATGACATGCCTTCCCGTACACTAACTTGTATGGAGTACACCCGATGGGTGTTTTGTAAGCTGTGCGGAAAGCCCAAAGTGCGTCATCTAATTTATCCGACCAAGAGGCACGATTCTCTCCTATTGATCTCTCAAGAATTCTCTTCAAGCCCCGATTGGAAACCTCGACTTGTCCACTTGTTTGTGGATGGTATGCAGTGGAAAGTCGATGGGTAACTCCATATTTAAGCATCACCTTGGCAAATTGATCATTACAAAAATGAGTGCCTCGGTCACTGATAATTGCTCGGGGAGTTCCGAATCGGGCAAAAAGAGCTTTCAAAAATCTTACTACAACCCTAGCATCATTGGTGGGGAGCGCTTTCGCTTCAACCCATTTTGAAAGGTAATCAACAGCTACTAGGATGTATTTGTTGCCTTTGGATGATGGGAATGGCCCCATAAAGTCAATGCCCCAGACGTCAAAGATTTCACAAACTTGGATGGAATTTTGTGGCATCTCATCCCGTTGTGAAATTTTTCCTTGACGCTGGCATGAGTTGCAGTTTTTAACCAACTCATGGGCATCTTTGTAGATTGTGGGCCAAAAGAATCCGGAATCGAAGACTTTTCTTGCTGTGTAGTTAGCACCGTGATGTCCACCGGTGGGACCATCGTGGCAAGCCATGAGGATGTCATGGGCTTCTTTGCCAAAAACACAACGTCGAATAACTTGATCCGCACAGATTTTAAACAGAAAGGGATCTTCCCAGAAATAATGCTTCACGTCTTTGAAGAATTTTCTTTTCTGCTGGGTTGACATCCCTTTGATCACGAAATTTCCCGCATGGTAGTTTGCGATGTCAGCAAACCATGGGGTACTAGCATCAAGAACAGCAATCGAACTAAGAGTTTCAAGAGGAAACTTTTCATTTATCTCCTTTGGATCGAGCTCATTCTCGTGAGGATTCTCTAATCGTGATAGATGATCAGCCGCTAGGTTCTCAGCTCCTTTCGTGTCAACTACATCAAAGTCGAACTCTTGAAGGAGCAGAACCCATCAGAGCAATCTCGCCTTAGAATCTTTCTTAGCAAAGAGATACTTGAGGGCGGAATGATCCGTATACACAGTGCATTTGTTCATGACAAGGTAAGATCAGAATTTTTCGAATGCGTACACCACGGCTAACATTTCTTTCTCTGTCGTGGTGTAACGTGATTCCGCCTCATTCATTGTTTTACTTGCATAATGTATACGCCTGAAAATGTTTCCATGACTTGCCCAAACTGCACCTAAGGAGAATCGCTTTGCATCGCACATAAGTTCCAATGGTCATTCCATCTGGGTGCAATCAGGATCGGACCTTGGTTAGATTCTTTTTGAGAGTGTTAAATGCTTCAATACACTCTTTGGAGAAATAAAATGGAGTCTCTTTTTCAAGCAAATGGGTCATGGGACGGGCTATTTTGAGACAATTTCAGGATGAATCTCTCTATGAGAAGCTCGGTATGCCCAAGAAAACTACGGACACCTTTAACAGTAGTCGGGTGAGGGAGTTTTGCGATAACGTCAATCTTAGCTTGATCGACCTCAATTCCCGATTTGGAGATTTTATGTCCAAGAACAATGCCTTCCTTAACCATGAAATGGCTTTTCTCCCAGTTTAAAGCTAAATTGGTGTCTTCGCACCGCTTAAGCATCTTTTCCAAATGGGTTAGGCATGTAGAGAAAGAACTTCCAAAAACCAAAAAGTCATCCATAAACACTTCCATCATTTTTTCGATCATGTTGTGGAAGATTGCCATCATACATCTCTAGAATGTGCCTGGTGCATTGCAGAGGCCAAAGTGCATGCGGCGGTAGGCAAAGGTTCCGTATGGGCAAGTAATGTATGTCTTTTAACCTGATCATTGGGCGAATGGGTATTTGAAAATAACCGGAGAAAAAACCCCCCCATCGAGAAAAAAAAACAATAGAATTCGTTTCCCGCAAGCCTCTCGAGCATTTTGGTCCATGAATGGTAGGTGGAAATATCCTTTCGTGTGCTTTCAATCAAAACTTTCGGTAGTCAATGCATACCCGCCATCCCGTAACTAGTCGAGTTGGGATCAACTCATTTTGCTCATTCTCAACTATGGTAAAACCACCTTTCTTTGGTACACAGTGTACCGGGCTTACCCAGGGACTATCCGAGATAGGGTAAATTAATCCGGCGTCAAGAAGTTTTTCAACTTCTTTTTTGATGACATCGTGGATTTTTGGGTTTACCCGTCTCTGATGTTGGACCGCTGGTGTGTAGTCCTCTTCCATTAGAATTTTATGAGTACAAAATTCCGGGTCAATACCCTAGATATCGGAGAGTTTCCAAGCGATGGCTCGCTTGTGGGACTGCAACACCTTTATGAGAGCGGCTTTCACCCGGACACTCAAATCTTTAGCAATGATGACTGGTAACTTGTTGTCACCCTCCAAAAATGCATATTCGAGGTGGGGAGGCAAGTCCTTGAGTTCAACCTCGGGAGGTTCATCAATTGATGTTTCATTGGTTTTGGCTTCACAAATCTTAAGTTCTTTTCTAACCTCAGGAAAATTTGCATGGTTGGTGAGTGTGAATAAGGGCTCCACTATTTAGAAACTCAAGACAAGAATGTCCCTTCTCGGGATCACCATTCGTTATCAGCAATTCTGACTTATACGAAGTATAAGAAAGTTTCAGCCTCGATTTCTTCAGAAGAAATCACTACCCCTCGAAAGGATGAGGGAGGGAAAAGTTGGTATCAACAATCGTTCAAAGTAAGGAGTGAATATTCCATTTGCTAATACTCGAGAAACCTAAAACTCTTTAAGAATATTCTTCGACACGCTATACAATAAAGTCGAACCTTGTAAACTAATTTCATTGCATTGTAGAGAAATTTTTTTATCACCTACTCTGAAAGTCACGATGGTCATCATGTCTTTAAGGTCATCTCTTCACTGTGCCATCAATTAAACTATTCCCGATCTTAAAAATGTCAACCTTAAAATCAACGGACTCTAGGTCGGCATCAAGACAACTACCACAACATCGCTTGGAAAGTATAAGGATCCAACCTTCACAAACATCCTTCGCTATGCCGGTGGAGTAGAGATCGATCGATCGGCTAAAACGAGTATCATCCTAGTTTTGGTCAGTCTTTGGAGATTAAGCTTTTCAAAGACGGAGAGTGGCATTAGATTGATGCTTGCACCGAGATCGGCCAGGGCCAAGCATTCATCCAACTCTGGGAAATCACACGGTATCAGAAATCGACCCGGGTCTCCTAATTTTTCGGGAAATGTCTTTAGGATGACTGCCGAGCAATTTTCATTAACCGGTGTTTTGGTTAATTCCAAGATCTTGTCTTTGTTGTTCAAAAGCTTTCTGAACATTGGTGCAAACTTAGGCATGTGCAGGAGAGCATCCGCGAAGCTCAGCTCGAAGTGGAGATTCCAAAAAATTTCCATGAATTTCAAAGCTAAAAGGTCGTCCTTTTCGCGGATTTTCTCCTTGTTTACCCTAGATGGATATGGTAAAGTTGCTTTGGTTCTAGGCATGACAACTGGTTCATCAACTTGGACTATCGGAGGTTGGACGTCTTTGGTACTTCCGTTAGGAAGTACCGTGTCCTTTGTCACCTCGGTTTCAACTTCCACCACCGGAGGTGGAATTTGAGGTCCATCATATGAAACACCGCTTCTGGTGGTGATTGCTTTCAATTCACCCTTCGGGTTAGCAATGGTGTTGCTAGGAAGAGAACCCAAACTTGAAGTAGAAGCTTGGTTGGAATTTATGATTTTGGTGAGCAAGTCGGTTATGTTGGTCATTTGGTTTTGCATATTTTGCATAACCGCATCATTAGCCTTGACATAGCTCTCAAAATCAGTTTTTGACACCCCCGAAGCTTGATGAGTTAAAGCTTGGTAAGCTGGGTGTTAATTAACCGGAGGTTGATACATTGGGGCTTGTTGTTGAACCTGGGGTCGACCCTGGTTGTAGCCATTCCCATGGTTTTGGTTTTGGTTCCAACGATTCTGATTGTTGGCTTGGCTGTTGTGTTGCATGGGAGGAAAACCGGGTGGTCTGATTTGGTTTGCCATCGGTGGCGGACGGTAACCGGAATTTCCTTGGTTGAAATTGGCTGCGGCTGCTTGCGAGACGTATTCTTGGATGTTATCTCGGTAATTGTTGCTATCGGTAGCCGGACAATTACGATACGAGTGGGCACCACCGCAGGTAACACAACTTTGCTCAACCGCTTTTACGGGAGCGGGAGCTGGAACTGGAGATGTCTGCTTGTCGAGAAGTAGAGCTCTAACCATATCTTTCAATTCAGCAACATCGGGAGATACTCCCGAGGTGGAAGCGCTCGTACTCACTTTAGCAACAATGGCTTTGCTTCGGGAGTGACGAACTTTGGACTTGCTCTCGATGATGCTTGAGCAATCAGCGGGCCTTTTGTCCAAAAAGTTACCACCTGCGCGAGTTTCCAAGAGTCCCCCCCTTTTTGGGGGGAATTTCATTAACATTTAAGGCATTGTAAAATGTATCAAGTTGGTGAAGCTCCGAGAATCCATGATGTGGACATGCTCAGAGAAGATCTTTGAATCGATCCCAAGCCTCACTAAACGACTCATCAAATCTTTGTTTGAAATTGGTAATTTCGTTCCGAAGATTTGTCGTTTTAGAAGGTGGGAAAAACTGATTTATGAATTTAGCAACGAGGACATCCCATTTTTTTAATTGATCGAGGGTCTTTCTCACATAGCCGGGCTGCCCCCCCCCCCCCGAGAGAAAAGGAAAAAGCATCAACTTATTGATGTGGTCTGGGACAATAGGTATATCTAAAGTAGAGGGTTAAATTTTTATTGAATTAACGGATGTGGGCAGTGGGCCTCTTTGTCAATGTCCGATAGAACTGCTTGTTTGGACAAGAGTTAGCCAACGCATGCATATCTCAAAATTTGCTGCTGCCATTTCAGGAACAACAATTGCGTCCTCATATCCCTCGGTGGGAGCCTGGAGCAATTCTGCCATAGTTCGATATCAGCCATCGTATCTTTGGGGAGGTTCAACAAGAATCGGAGGAACTTGTTGTTGTTGTCGAATGTTGTAGTCCCGTAACGACGAGCTTGAGAACGGAGTGGCGCATGCACTAAAATAGATATATAAAAAGAAAATTACCTATTTTATTTATTTTATTTGGTTTTTTATATGATTTATTCACAATGTAGTTTACACGACATGATTTAAGGACAACTTCAACCAAATAAATCTACTTACTTCACGGTAGCATTCATAAAAAGATAAACCACAGGTGAGCGTAGAGTAGGAAAGCGGAAGCTATTTTCTCCTTTCGGGTCGTAGTTCCTGGAACAACCCTCCTTAACCTACTTTTATAGCTTGTTTAACTTTTCCAAGGTGAGCCGTATGTCGAAAGAGACACAAATGTCAAGTTTTTTAATCATTTTGTTCAGTTGGGAACCTAACAAGTTCACGGCGGAGTTATTATGATAATACCTCCAATTGTGAGATATTATATTTTGGTATTTTGTTACCAAATTTGTGAATTTTATTTCTTTTTTTATTATTTATGTATATTTGTGGAAAATTGGTATTTAATTTAAAAAATTTAATATTATAATATTTTTGTTTTTTTTTTTATTTTTGTTTTATTTTTTATTTTTCTTTATTTTTTTTTTTTTTTTTTTTTTTTTTTTTTTTATCTTATTTTTTTCCTTCCATTTTTTTTTTGTTTCTTTTTTTTTTTTTTTTTTTTTTTTTTTTCTATGATAATTGATACTAGTAAAATAGAAACAGAATATTTACCCCCCACGCCGAAACTTCAACGCTTACTCCAAAAAAAAAAAAAAAAAAAAAAAAAAAAAATAAAAAATTCAAAAAACCAAAGACAAAAAAAAAAACAAATAAAAAAAAAAAAAAAAAAAAAAAAAAAAAAAAAAAAGTAAAAAAAAAAAAAAAAAAAGAAAAAAAAAAGGAAAACAAAAATTAAAAAAAAAAAAAAATAAAATAAAAAAAAAAATAAAAAAAAAAAATAAAAAAATAAAAAACAAAAAAAAAAAAAAAATTACCAAAACAATAAAAAAAACAAAGAAGAAAAAGGTACCAATAATGATTAAGATTTTTATCTCTGTTGCACTATTCTAACCCCATTACCCTTCCTTAAAATGACCACCCAACAAAAAAAGGGTTCACTTTTTTAGGTCCAAAAACATAGTTTCCAGTCATACTTTTAGGTCCCAATCCCTGAATTTGCAACTAAAATTTATGGACTAAAAGTGAACCGAAACTATGTCATTTGGACGCAAAAGTGTAACGAAACTAAGTCTTTTTGGACCAAAATTGGACCGAACCATGTGTTTTTTGGACCAAAACCAAACTTTTTTTTATTTTTGGACCAAAAGTGAGAAAATACACCAAACCACAGGGACCAAAAATGTACTTAACTCTAAAAAATATTATTGTACTTTTTATATTTTTTTTTTTTGTAGAAGAAAATACCACAGAAGGCACAAATTGAGGCTTATAGATTCAAACAGTACAATAAAAAAACATTTTCAAAGTTAACGATAATCTGTTTTTTAGCCTCCCCGGCAACGGGGCGACGCAAATAAATAAAACAGTTCGCCTCGACAGACTTAACACAACTTTCATAGACTTTATATTAATTACATTAGATTAAAAGTAAAAAAAATAATGATAATTCTTATTTATAATATAATTAGAAAATATAACAACGCTATCTCCTCATTTTCAACAACTAAGAACAAAACTTAACCCAACAATTGAGAGCAGGGCCTTCGTCCCCCGCGAAACGCTTCCCGCGTTTCTGGATCGACAATACAACAATATAAATAAACACAACTGAATACCCGCGTGAACAACCCCACGGATACGAACCTCGCCGGCAAAACCGTCATAAACTAACCCACAACTACTGCCACACTTAATCCCCCCTTCCAGATTTACGCCTCCAACCAAAAAAGAAGTAAAAAAAAAAAAAAAAAAAAAAAAATAAACTTTCTCCGAATCCCTGTCTCAACCCCCCGCAACTCGACCCACTTGAAAACATGTGTTATGAAACTGTGAAATTTTCTTCTACAAAAAAAAAACATAAACCACTAAACCCACAACAATGTAAAGAGAATCCTACCATATATGGACCCAGAGGTATTGGTGACTTTTTCACACTTATGGACCAAACAGCAAAAAAACGTTTGGTATTTGGGTCCCAAACACATAGTTTTCTGTCCCACTTATGGTCCAAAAGACATAGTTTCTTACACTTTTGTCCAAAAGACATAGTTTCGTTCACTTTTTAGTCCAAAAATATTTTATGCAAATTCACGGATTGGACAAAAGAAGACAGAAACTAGTTTTTTGACCAAAAGTGAACCATTTTTGAATTTTGGACCAAAAGAGAACTCGCACCAAACCCACAAGGACCAAAAATGAACTTAACTCTATTTTTTAACTTCTTTAACTAGTATAATTATCAAAAAAAAAAAGAAAAACCAAAAATATAAAACATTTCCCATCAAAGAAATAAAATTCCACAATGGTTAAAAATACCCAAAATATAATATTCTCAATTGAGGTAATTATCATAAATAACTTCGGTGAACTGTCTTGATGGTGTATCCAACACAACAAAAGATTTAAAAACTTGCCATTTGTGTCTCTTACAACATACGGCTCACCTTGAAAAGTTAAACAAGCAATAAAGTAGGTATACGAGGTAGGGTTGTTCCTAGAACAACGACCCGAAAGGAAGAAATACGCTTCGCTCTATTCCTACACCTCCGCTACACCTGTGCGTTTATTCTTTTTACGAGCTACCGTGGAAGTAAGTCATTATTTGGTAGAAAGTTGTCTAATCACATTGTCCGGATAAAATACATTGTGAATAAATCATTGAAAAACCAAAATTAAAATTTCTTTTTATATCTCTATTTTAGTGCATGCGCACTCGTTCTCAAGCTCGTCGTCTACGACACAACCTCGACTACAACAACAATTCCTCTGGGCGATCTGTTGAAACTCCCAAAGATACATGGCTTGATAATCGAACATGGCAGAAATGCTCCAGGCTCCACCGAGGGATATGAGGACGCAATTTTGTTTCCTGATGGCAGCAGCAAATATTGAGATCAAGCATACGCGTGGCTAACTCTTGTCCAGAACAAGCAGTTCTTCGGACATGACAAAGAGGACCTCACATGGCCCACATCCGTATACTTCAATAAAATTACCTCTACATTAAGATATCCTAAGTCCCACCACATCAATAAGTTGATGCTTGTTTCCTTTCTTCACCGAGGGGCAGCCCGATATGGCTTGAGAAAAGAACCCCCTTCGATCAATTAAAACATATGGATGACCTCGTGCTAAATTCATAAATCAAGTATTCCTCACTTCTAAAAAGACGGGCAAAACTTCGGAACGAAATTTAACCAATTTCAAACCAAAGATTTGATGAGTCCGTTTAAGTGAGGCTTGGGATCGATTCAAAAGATCTTCTCTGAGCATGTCCACATCATGGATTCTCCGGATCCTTCACCAGCTGCAGCATTTTACAATGCCCTTAAATGTCAATGATCAAGACTCTTTGAACTCGCCGCAGGTGGTAACTTTTTGGACAAAAAGGCCCCTGATTGCTCAAAGCATCATCGGAGCAGTCCAAAGTTCGTCACTATAACTTCAACAAAACTCCGAAGCAAAGACATTGTTTGCTAAAAGTGAGTACGAGCGCTTCCACCATCGGGAGTAACCTCCTCGATGTTGCCTAGAATTGAAAGATATGGTTAGAGCTCTACTCTCGACAAAGCAGACATCTCCAGTTCCAAGCTCCCCTCCCTAAAAGCGGTTGAGCAAAGTTGTTTTACCTGCGGTGGTGCCACACATCGTATCGTAAATTGTCGGCTACCGATAGCAACCAATTACGAGATAACATCCCAGATAACGTCTCGCAAGCACCGCACCAATTACACCAAGGAAATTCCGGTTACCGTCCGCCACCGATGCAAAAACAATCAGACCACCTGGTTTTCCTCCCCATCAACACAACAGCCAAGCCAACAATCAGAATCGTAAGAAACTAAACCAAAACCATGGGAAAGGGCTACAACCAGGGTCCGAACCCCCCGGTTAAACAACACGCCCCAATGTATCACCTCACGTTAATTAACCCCAGCTTACCAAGCTATAACTCATCAAGCTTATCGGGTGACAAAACTGATTTTGAGAGCTATGTCAAAGGCTAATGAGTGCCGGTTATCAAAATATGCAAATCCACAATGACCAACATAACCAGACTTGCTCACCAAAATCATAATTCCACAAACTTCTACTTCAAGTTTTTGGGTTCTCTTCTAGCCACACCATTGTCTTAACCCGAAGGGTGAATTGAAAGCAATCACCACTAGAAGTGGTGTTTCATAAGATGGACCTCAAAATTCCACCTCTGGAGGTGGATAAAAAAAAAAAGTTGAAACCGAGGTGACAAAGGACACGGTAACTAATCCTAACGGAAGTACCAAAGACGTCCAACCTCTGATAGTCCAAGTTGATGAACCAGTTGTCATGCCTAGAACCAAAGCAACTTTACCATATCCATCTAGGGTAAACAAGAGAGAAAATCCCAAAAAATGACGACCCTTTAGCTTTGAAATTTCATGGAAAATTTTTCGAAATCTCCACTTCTAGCTGAGCTGATCCGCGGATGCTTCTCAACTGCACATGCCTAAGTTATCAACCAATGGTTCAGAAAGCTTTGAACGATCAAAAGACAAGATCTTGGAATTAACCAAAACACCCAGTTACTGAAAATTGCTCAGGTAGCATCACTAAGAATTTCCTTTCCCGAAAAATTAGGAGACCCGGTCCGAAATTCTATACCAGTGTGATTCCCAGAGTTGGATGAATGCTTGGCCCTGGCCGATCTCGGTGCAAGCATCAATCTAATGCCACTCTCCAGTTTTTAAAAGCTTAATCTCCAAATACTGACTCAAACTTAGGATGATACCCTAAGATAGCCACCGATCGATCTCCACTCCCCACCTCGGCATAGCCGAAGATGTTTTTTGAGAAGGTTGGGAAACCTTCTACGTTTCCACCGATTTGTGGTAAGTATGACTATGAATGGCCGACCTATGAGTCCCGTTGATTTTAGGAAAGACCATATTTTTAAGAACGAAATACTTTAATTGATGTGCACCAGGAAGAAATGACCTTAAGACATGATGACCAATCCGTGACTTTCAAAGTAGGTGATACGAAAAATTTCTCCTACAATGCCATGGAATCAGTTAACAAGGTCGACTTTATTGATATAGCGTGTGAGGAATATTCTCAAGAGGTTTTAGGTTTCTCGGAAGTATTAGCAAATGGAAATTCCACTCCTTACTTTGAACCGATTGTTGATACCACTTCTCCCACCCTCACTCCATTCGAGGGTAGTGATTTCATTCTTGAAGAAATCGAGGCTGAACTTTCTGATACTTCGTATAAGTCAGGAATTGATGATGCCGAATGTGATCCCGAGAAGGACATTCTTCTTCTTGAAGCTATCCTAAATAGTGAGCCCTTATCACCACTTCCCAACCATGCAAATTTTCCTGAGGTTAGAAAAGAACTTAAGATTTGTGAAGCCAAAACCAATGAAACATCAATTGATGAACCTCCCGAGGTCGAACTCAAGGACTTACCTCCCCACCTCGAATATGCATTTTTGGAGGGTGACAACAAGTTACCAGTCATCATTGCTAAAGATTTGAGTGTCCGGGAGAAAGCCGCTCTCATAAAGGTGTTGCAGTCCCACAAGCGAGCCATCGCTTGGAAACTCTCCGATATCAAGGGTATTGACCCGGAATTTTGTACTCACAAAATTCTAATGGAAGAGGACTACACACCAGCGGTCCAACATCAGAGACGGGTAAACCCAAAAATCCACGATGTCATCAAAAAAGAAGTTGAAAAACTTCTTGACGCTGGATTAATTTACCCTATCTCGGATAGTCCCTGGGTAAGCCCGGTACACTGTGTACCAAAGAAAGGTTTTACAATTTGAAGAATGACAAAAGAGTTGATCCAACTCGACTAGTTACGGATGGCGGTATGCATTGACTACCGAAGTTGAATGAAGCAATGAAGCCACCCGAAAAGACCACTTTCCACTACCATTCATGGACCAAATGCTCGAGAGGCTTGTGGGAAATGAATACTATGTTTTCTCGATGGTTTCTCGGGTTATTTTCAAATACCCATCGACCCAAATGATCAGGAGAAGACAACATCTACTTGCCCATACGGAACATTTGCCTACCGTCGCATGCCCTTTGGCCTCTGCAATGCACCATGCACATTCCAGAGATGTATGATGGCAATCTTCCACGACATGATCGAAAAAACGATGGAAGTATTTATGGATGACTTTTCGGTTTTTGGAAGTTCTTTATTTACATGCCTAATCCATTTGGAAAAGATGCTTAAGCGGTGTGAAGACACCAATTTGGCTCTAAACTGGGAGAAAAGCCATTTCATGGTTAAGGAAAGCATTGTTCTTGGACATAAAATCTCCAAGTTAGGAATTGAGGTAGATCGAGCTAAGATTGACGTTATCGCCAAGCTCCCTCACCCGACTACTGTAAAAGGTGTCCGTAGTTTTCTTGGGCATGCCGGGTTTTATAGAAGATTCATCCAGAATTTCTCAAAAATAGCCCGTCCCATGACCCATTTGCTTGAAAAAGAGACTCCGTTTTATTTCTCCAAAGAGTGTATTGAAGCATTTAACACTCTCAAAAAGAATCTAACCGAGGCTCCAATCCTGATTGCCCCAGACTGGAATGAACCATTTGAACTTATGTGCGATGCAAGCGATTTCGCCTTAGGTGCAGTCTTGGGGCAACGTCATGAGAAACATTTTAGGCCTATACATTATGCAAGTAAAACAATGAATGAGGCGGAATCACGTTACACCATGACAAAGAAAGAAATGTTAACTGTGGTGTACGCATTCGAAAAATTCCAATCTTACCTTGTCATGAACAAATGCACTGTGTATACGGATCATTCCGCCCTCAAGTATCTCTTTGCTAAGAAAGATTCTAAGGCGAGATTGCTCCGATGGGTTCTGCTCCTTCAAGAGTTCGACTTTGATGTAGTTGACACGAAAGGAGCTGAGAACCTAGCGGCTGATCATCTATCACGATTAGAGAATCCTCACAAACTAGTAGTAAAAGAGTTTTTAAAGTTTAGATTTCAAAAATCAAAAAGTTATGGCTTAATTTGGGTGTGCCAGCACCAGGGTTCTTTTTCTACTTTTCTTAGCTTGTGAAAATTTGATCCAAGCCTTGGATCCAAGCCCTCCAAGGCTTGGATTTTGCTTGTTTTGTGTCTTAACACTCTAATTGAGTGTATCAAGTGCTGAAGTAACCACAAAGGTTACTTGCATTTTGGTTCTTGCATTCTTGTCAAGTGCATCAACAAACCAATAGCAGTTAATATTGCTAAACTTTTTGATCATATTTAGGATAGCTACAATAGTTTTTAGACTTTCAAAATCAGTAAGTCCATAGATTACATATAGCTTAATATAGTTTAGGGCTTGCTTTGTATTTTCTAGCTTAATTACTTAGTTAAAATTAGCTTAAAAAGTCATAAAAATCTCATAAATACCAAAAACAGTAGTAATAGAATTTAGCCTTTTAATTTTAGAATTTTAAGTTGTAGTATCTGATTTTCTTGTTTGAATTTATAGCTTATAGTTAGGTTAATTAGTTCTTATAAGCTCAGCCTCTGTCTTGGCTTATTGAGCTTTTTAGCTTAGTTTAATTCTAATTTTTTTTTTGAGTTGATCCATGAGTTTGCAGCTGTGATCCTAAATTCTAGTTAGCTTTTAGTGTTTCTTGTTTAATTAGCTTATTAAAACTAGTTAGTAGACATCTTAAGGATTCTAAAATAGTTTTTGGTTTGTAATTTGAGCTTAATTTAAGCTTTGTGCAAGTGTTTAAGTGGAAACAAGCTATTTTGAGCTTAAAAGCTCACTTACTGCCTCAGTTTCTTTATAAGCTCTTTTAGAGCTTATTTTTGAGATTCAGTTTATACTCTTTTTATTAAAAGCTCTTAAAAATGTGTATTCTATAAGTTTTAGCTTTTGGTTTTGAAAAATAAAAAAAAAATCAAAAAGGGAGTTGCCAGACCTTGAACCCGTGACCTCTAACATAAATACCCAATGCCTTAACCAGTTGCTTCATTAGCTCATCCATGAGCCTTTCTTCCAATTTAATTGAAATACCCTTTTTGGCCTTAAGCCTTTAATATAAGCCGTAGCCTAGATTGCTTATTCCCCAGCTTATTAGATAAGCTGGGGACTTGTTCTTAATTTTCTTGTGTTACTGTCTGCTTGTAGGATTTTCCCTGATTTTTTGAGATTTTTCCTTTTAATAGTTTATTTTTTATAATTTTTCTTAGGTTTTAATTTTCGAAAATACATAAAAAATAGAAATAATTTTTAGAAAAATACAAAAAAATAGTTTTTAGTATTAGAATAAATATTTCTAGGTTTACATTCATTAAAATCATTGTCATCACTTTTAGATTTTTATTTTCATTTTTAAGCTTTTATTTTTAATTTTAAAAATAGAATTTTAATTTTAAGAATAGTTAAAAAATAGTTTTCTGAGTTTTTATGTTATTTTAGACTTTTCTAAGTTTAAAAATCATTTTTCTTAATTTTTAGGACTTAATTTGCTATTTTTTAGGATTTAATTAGATTAAAATAGTTTTTAATTCATAATAAACTCAAAAATTATCAAAAAAATATTTTTCTTTTTCCTAAAATTTTCTTTTGTCCTCTTTTAGGTTTAGAAATTCAGTTTGCATTTTTAAAGTCTTATTTTGTCTTACTTGCTTATTTGTCGCGTTTTATTTGTTCCCGTTAATTATCTTTGTTCATTAATTGCTTTTTAATTGCTTATTTTAATTGTGTTTTTAATTGGTAGTTATAGATAATCAAAAATATCTTTTCTCTCATTTAAATCATAATCCAAACTAAGGCGTGGTTTCAATTTCACAAGTCGTTGGGGAAAACGACCCGGGAAAGCATACTTCCCGGTAAACATACGTATATTATTATTATTATATATTTGTACAAGAATTTTCCTAGAGGGCTACTTTGGGAATTATTCTCTATACTTTTGTGTATTAATATAATATAGTGTATTGCTTCGAATTTTAATAAGGTGAAGAACAAGAAGTGATAGAGTTAAATATAAGTTTATGTGCTGAGCAAGATTCTTCTAAAACTTATATGAGTAACTTGTGGCTTTTTCTCCCATTAGCTTTTAATCCACCTAATCATACGTGCTCTTTTCAATTCAACTAAGTCAATCGATGTTTTTAGAAAAAGCTTCAAATTTGTAACTTGATTCTTTAAAGCGAAGTTTTTCTGTTCTTAGTAATTTGAAAGTTAAAATGCCAAAGAAGCATGAATGAAATATGAATGCAAAAATGCATGAATATTGAAATTATGCCAATGAAGCATACATTTGAGTATATGGAGCAAGTAAAAGATGTGTCGTGATATCCCGCTCCGCTAACCACGAGGTGGGGGTTCAAACTAAGACATCTTTACTTCTAGGGATTTGGTGTGTTGTGATATCTCACCAGGAAGCGAGGTCTAGGTGAGGGTTCAAACTAAGACACTTATCCTTAGCCATATTAGGAAGAAGGTGTTGTTGTGATTTCCCACTACGCTAGCAACGGGGTGGGTTTTCAAACTAAGAACACCGGTCGTTGGTTGTGATATCCTACTAGGGAGCGAGGCCTAGGTAGGTGTTCAAACTAAGCAACGCATTCCTAGCTTTAAGAACTTATGATTATGATGATGAAGATGTTGCAAAAAGTTCTACAGTTAAATTTTCGTTCTTTAAAATCAAGTTACAAGGTCTTAATAAGTTGTTGCTTTGAGTCTTGATTCATCTTGAATTACGACTATAGAAATAAGTTGATCTATGGTTGAGTTGAAATGAGTACACACATTTAAATCATATATCCATGTTGGGAGTTAAAAGTTCACAAGTCATAAGTATGAGTGCTTAACATTTAGACTTATATTGACAAATGATCTTGTTTAATTGCTTGGTTTGGATCTAGTGAAAAATCGGGGACGATGAATTTATCCGTCAGGACATCCGTAGATTATTCTATGGGCGCTTCTCATTCTATGATCCCAATGTTGATAAAATAAAGGAAGTCAAACAGGTAGTTAAGAAAAGAAAAAGAAAGAAAAATCCAAAAATATTAGGGATAGTTAGTGTACATATAAAAAATGGTGAAAACGGGACTTTTCGAAGCTATTGATTCTTTAGTTCCCCTTGACAAACGCTTTGCTACTTTTCGAGGTAATTAGTCGAGGGGGTTCGAGATTCTTAGTTTTCTTGAGTGTTTACTTCATAACATTGCGTGAGGACACGGCAATACCTTAGTATGGGGGATTTTGGTATGTGCTTAATTACACATACCATTTTCCATTTAAAACGGACTTAAATGACTAAAAACGTACCAAAAATACATTGTATTTGTATGTTTGCATTTGTATTGTGCAGGAACGGATATTCAAGAAAAGGACAAAAAGAAAGCCAAAACCAAGCAATTCCAAGCACGGAGTAGAAAGGGCAAAGTCAAAAGTCAGACAAAGCAAGAAAATACAACTTGAGGGGCTAAAACTGCCAAACCTCAAGTTGTATTACAAAAGATAAAAAGACAAGGGTCAAAATTGCACACCGGGTAGAGATTGCATTCAAGTTATATAACTTGAGGGGACAAAACTGCCTACTTATTATGCAAAAGAAGGAAGAAGAAAGGCGAATTGTGGAAGAGCAAGCGGCTAAAGAGGATATGAGTATCGAGGAAATGAGGCATGAACAGCAATTGGTTGATTACGAAATTAAAGATATCACGAATGATTTGGGTTATAAAAGATTTCGAGGCGAGAAGATTGATGAAGAATACGAGAGAGATTGTGAGATTAGAATTCGAGCAAGCACGGACACGAGAATCAGAAGAGTACAAAAGCCGGAAGCAAAGCCAGGAAAGTCAAGCCTCAGTCAAATCCAGTCAATCTATGGTCAATAAAAGTCAACAAAGCCCATCTTCCTTTTATAACATCCACAAGGGCTAGTTTTGCTATTTTCGAAAGTTATTTATAACTAGAAAGAGAGGAAAGAAAGAGAAGGACCACTTGTGCAAACTCCCCAAACTCCAACAGTTTTAACTGTCGAAATAAGGGCGCCAAAGGTGTTACTATTCACCTTTCTTCCCCGTTTCACCATCCAGGGTAAATCAAAGGGGTTTTCCAAATTAAAGGGTGCTTAGGTCAATTCATGAGCTCTCTAACACAAATGAAGGGACAAATCAGTCTTTATCAAAGGATTACTTAACCTCTCCCAATCAAAGGCCACGTCAACAATGGTGAAAGCACAAATTTATGTGGGTTTTTGTGCTAAAACACTCACAAAAGAAGCACAAACGTCACATCAATGGAATGACACGCTGGCAATCCTCAGGTGTCCACAACTTGATCAAACGGCCACAATTGATGCTTGAATGATTGAAGAAATGATTGGCCAAGATTGAAAGATTGGAGAGCAGGGCTAGAGATCCTAGAAGCTTCTTTCAGCACCTATAAAAAGGCCTCTCTTCTCACACACACGATATCTAGTTTTTTAGTAATTTCTAGTCTAGCTTAATTTCGTGTTTTCCTTAAATGTAATTTTTCTTAAGTAATGTAATCAGTCTCTTTAATTAATGCAATTCAGTTTTTAATATTTTAAATCTCATTTTAAGCTCTCATTTAAAGTCATAAACTCTCTTAAATAGCCAATTTGTCTCAAAAAGCTAATAAGCTTATTTATAGCTCTTTCAGTCTATAAGATGAAATAGAGCTTATTGAATTCAGAATTAATCTTACTTAAACCTTAAATCAGTTTAAACTTACAATCTTTCATGGATCTCATTGGATATGAGCTTTTTGAAGGGGATCTTAAATTGGAAGAGATCCCAAGGACTTTACTCTAGCTTATCTAATAAGCTAGGGAGCTTGTAGCTGCCTTTATTGGTCCTCTTGTTTAGCTAGAGGAGTTTGTAAGATCTTCTTTCATTTTCCTTTAATTCTAGCTATAAATTCAATGATATCATTGCTTGCTATATTTAGATCTGATTATTTGCTTATTTCTCTTTGCTTATTCGGCTTATTTGAGTTTTATTAGCTAAACTCATCTTAGTTGTTTTATCTGTTTTCAACTTTTTAGTTTTAAATCATAGATTTTCATATTATTGTCTTAAAAAACCTCTAAAAAACCAAAACATATAGTAAGTAGCTTAGTCTTCATTATTGCTTACTTAGTTGTTAAATCATGCTTATTAAAGTAATTTTAATCTGTTAATTGTCTGGTATTAAGCACTTGTTTACTAGATTTCAAAGTAGTAGCTTAATCATAAATGTCTTAGTCTTAGAGTGGTGTTTGGTTTGAGCTAGTTTGCCCTCTAAAAGTCAAATTCAGTTTGTGATTTCTTTTTGAAAGTTTGATTGTCATAATTGATGAGGTTTTGAGTAGATTTAAAGTTTTAGTTTAAGCTATTCATGATTTTATGGCTTTATATTCTCTCCTGTGCACCAGGGGAACTTTCTTCAAAATTTCACTTGTGAAATTCTGATCTAAGCCCTCCAAGGCTTAGATCTTGCTTGGATTTTGTTTAAACACTCTATTTGAGTGTGTTTTAGTATAGTGTTTCCCTTAGGAAACCTGCATTTTCGTTTTGCACTTAAGTGCACCAGTATTAACAATAAGTTAGTACTGGTGGCAGTACTAACAAAAAGTTAGTACTGCTAGCTTAGATTTTAGATAGGAATTCAAGTAGGATTAAGTTTAGTTATAGCTTATTATAAATTTAGTTTCAGATTACATTCTCTAGCTTATTTCATAGCTTAAATCTTGGTTTGCACCAGCAGTACTAACTAAAAAGTTAGTACTGCTGCCACTAGTTAGTACTGCTGCCACTAGTTAGTACCGCTACCTTTAGCTGAGTAAAAGTAGGATTTAGTTTTTTTTAAATTCCAAGATCGAAAGTATCCTGATATAGCTTAATATGGTTTAGGTTTTAATTTTTAATTTACTGCTTATTTTCTTAGCTTATTTCAGCTGTTAAAATAAGGAATTCTGCACTACCAGTACTAAAAAGTTAGTACTGCCGAGTCTTAAGCCCCAAATTAAGCCATCAAAGTTAGGATTTAATAGCTTATCTTTTAGCATTTTAAAGTCTAGTTATAGCTTAATATAGAATAAGTCTTAGATTACATTTTCTAGCTTATTTTCCTGTCAAAAGTAACTGAAAAACCAAAAACAGTACTAGGAAATTTTAAGGTTTTAATTTGTTAAATTAGCTTATGGGTCTAGATTTTATAGCTTAATTAGATAGATTATAAGTATTTTAATAAGTCCTCAAAGTTTTAGAGTCCAGTTTAGTTTTTTTAAATGTTTTAGCTTATTTGGATTTTGAATTACTTTGCTTATTTCCTGAGTTTGCCTAAATCATGCTTAATTTCAGTAGTTTAAAAGTACTTCAAGGTTAAATTTCTTTGCCTTTTTAGATTAAGCACATCATAAGCTTTCTAGATCACTTTTCCTTTTTAGATTTGAGCTTTATTTGAGCATTTTATAGCTGTTGAAGTGAAAATAAGCCCAAAACCTCACTTTCTGTAAACAGTTTAGAAATAAGCTTTTATTGAGCTTATTTGTGAGTTTCAGCCCATAGTGCTTTTGTTAAAGTTGTTCTCCCTAGCTTCCTTTACAACTTTGCTCTTTTAAGTTTTTAGTGATAAACACTTTTAGAATTTGAGCTTATTATAGGACTTAGTTTGTTGTCGGGAAAGGACCTCAGGGACCATTCTTGTAATTTTTCCATTTTAGTTGTTTCTTAGTCAATCCTTGCCCGTTAAGTGCTTTAGCTCAGTTAGTCTTTTTCCCTTTTTCACCATTAGTCCCTAAGTTAGCTCTTAATTAGCTTTATTTAGTTTTAATTAATAACTAGGGTTAGTTTTAATTAGTTTAATTAGACTTTAAGCAAAAAGTAAAAATTAGGGCTTTTATTTTTAATAATTTCCTGCACTTTATTTTTATTTAGTGAAAATTTTAGTTTACATTTTTAGGATTTAATTTTAGTCCATTTGCTTATTAATTGTGTTTCCAAGTTTGTTTAATTGTTCGGTTTAATTTTTATTTCCATATCCTTCCAAATCAAATATCTTTGTTTCATTCAAATCAGGATCCGAACTTAAACGTAGTTTCAATTTCACTAGTCGTTGGGGAAAACGACCCGGTGATCTTATTACCCGGTTTAATATACGTATTTTATATTATATTATATATATTTTTGAGAGTGAATTTTCCTTAGGGGATTTTCTTAATTGCTCTTTGAATTAATATATTTTATATATATTTTACGTGTAAAAACTACGAATCATCAACCAAACGGGTCTCAACTTGTATATGATGACCTTGAATAGATCCATGAAGATGATATAGAAGAGATGGATTTGAAGTGGCAGTTAGTATTGTTGAGCTTGAGGACAATAAGGTTTTTCTAGAAAACTGATAGAAAGATCACTATCAATGGGAGTGACACAGCTGTATATGACAAGTCCAAGGTGGAGTGTTTTCAATGCACATGATGGGCTTTTGCAAGGGATACAAGGTCCTAGGACCAAGATAGCATGAACAGGAATCAAGACAGCTCTAGAAGGACTGTAAATGTGGAAGAAACTTCTTCCAAAGCCATGGTGGCTATTGATGGAGCTGGTTTTGACTGGAGCTATATGGCAGATGATGAAGTCCCTACAAACATGGCTCTTATGGCTTTTTCAGACTCTGAGGTACATAATGACAAAACTTGTTCAAAAACCTGTCTAAAAAGCTTTGAAACTCTTAAAACTCAACTTGATGATTTAAGAATAGAGTTTAACAAATCTGAGTTCAATTTAGCTACTTATAAAAGAGGGTTAGCATCTATGGAAGAGCAACTTGTCTTTTACAAAAAGAATGAGGTTATTTTTTGTGAGCAACTTGCTGTTCTTAAAAGAGATATCTCATATAAAGACTTAAAACTTAGTTAGCTTAAAAGTGAGTTAGAAAAGTTAAGCAAGAAAAAGAAAGCAATCAACTTAAAATTGAAAATTTTGATAATGCTTCTAAGAGTCTAGACAAATTAATAGGGAGTCAGATAACTGATAAAAGTAGAAAGGGTGTGGGGTTTGTAAGCTATAATGTTGTTCCACCTCCCCCTACAGGGTTATTTTCACCCCCAAAGTTTGATTTGTCCAACTCTGGTCTAGAGGAGTTCCAACAGCCTAAGTTTGAAGGCTATGGACCTAAGACTAGTAAGAGTGTTAGTGAAGATATTTCTAATGAGGTTACGGAATCTCCTGATGCCCCATTGGTTAAGGAGTTAGTGTCAGATGATAAGTTAGAGAAGAAAATTGTTTTCCTATGCTGCTAGATAGAATTTTGTAGACCTAAACAACAAGACAAACAAGTTAGGAAATCAGTTAAGTATGCTAAAATGTAGAGGTCACAAAGTCCTAAGGGAAATCAAAGAAACTGGAATAACCAGAAGTCCCAACAGCTAGGAAGTGACTTTGTGATGTACAATAAAGCTTGTTTTGTCTGTGGAAGTTTTGATCATGTGCAGGCTGACTATAATTACCATCAAAGGGAAAGGGTGGTATCTGGGAATAATTATACAAGGGTGAATTACAACTTTTTCTGCTAAAAGCTCACCTAGTGCTCACCCCCTGAACTGGTTCCAAGAGGCAATTTTAATGAAAAACTGGCCTAAGATTCACTTAATACTGTAGGCCTGTTAATACTGTCACCTAGAACTACAGGTTTATAGTGCTAGACCATGTCACGTTTCTAAATAGCACAATCAACTGTAAAGAGGCCCTATCAAATCAGATCAACAATACTAACATAAATTTTCGTCAAAAGTTAATTACTGCTAAGGAAAATTTTTTAGAACGCTAGGCCAAAAGCAGTTATACTACTATGCCAAATTTCTAGTAGTAGTTAATGCTGTGAGGCAAATCAGGTTATTTAAATTGATGTTAAGTCTTAGCATGTTGTGTTTGGAGACCTACCAAACTTAATAGTGCATCAATTACTTTGAAGAGACATAATTATGTTGATGCACGAGGCAGATCCAAGTCAGTGATGGCTTGGGTCCCTAAAGGAAACTAATTTCCTTATTTTTATGTGCAAGGTCATCCACAAAAAGAAGATCAAGGCTATGTTGACAGTGGATGCTCAAGGCACATGACAGGGAACATGTCCTATCTCTCAGACTTTAAGGAATTTGATGGAGGATATGTTACCTTTGGGGGAGGAGCCAAAGGAGGGAAAATTACTGGTAAAGGAACTCTTAAAACTGGTAAGCTTGATTTTGAGGATGTGTACTTTGTCAAGGAGTTACAGTTTAACCTTTTTAGTGTTTCACAGATGTGTGACAAAAAGAACAGTGTTCTTTTTACTGACACTGGATGTTTTGTTCTGTCTCCTGACTTTAAGTTAGCTGATGAAAGTCAGGTTTTACTTAAAGTTCCTAGAAAGAACAATATGTACAGTGTTGATATGAAGAATATTGTTCCTAAAGAGAGTTTAACTTGTCTTGTTGCAAAGGCCACACTTGATGAATCAATGCTATGGCATAGGAGGCTAGGTCATGTAAATTTTAAAACTATTAATAAACTTGTTAAGGAAAATCTTGTGAGAGGTTTACCTTTAAAACGTTTTGAAAATGACCAAACTTGTGTTGCTTGTCTTAAGGGAAAGCAACACAAAGCCTCTTGTAAGTCCAAGATTCAGAACTCTATTACTCAGCCTTTATTCATGTTGCATATGGACTTGTTTGGTCCAACTTTTGTGAGCAGCTTAATGAATAAGAAATATTGTCTAGTTGTCACTGATGATTATAGCAGATTTACTTAGGTTTTCTTTCTAGCAACTAAGGATGAGACTAGTGGCATTCTTAAGCAGTTAATAACTAAGCTATAAAAAATCAGTTGATAGAAAGTAAAGATTATCAGATGTGACAATGGAACAAAGTTCAAAAATAGAGTTATGAGTGAATTTTGTGAAAAGAAAGGCGTTAAGAAGGAATCTCAGCAAAATGGTGTTGCCGAGAGGAGAAATAAGATACTAATTGAGGCTGCTAGAACCATGTTAGCTGACTCTAAGTTACCTACTACATTTTAGGCTGAAGCAGTTAATACTGCTTGCTATGTGTAGAATAGGGTATTAGTAGTTAAGCCTCATAACAAGACCCCTTATGAACTGTTTAGAGGTAGAACACCTGCTCTAAGCTTCATGAGACCATTTGGGTGTCATGTTACCATTCTTAATACCTTAGATTATTTAGGCAAGTTTGATGGAAAGTCAGATGAAGGATTCTTTGTTGGATACTCAATGAATAGTAAGGCTTTTAGGGTATACAACATTAGAACTAGGAAAGTAGAAGAAAACTTGCATATTAGGTTCTTAGAGGATAAGCCTATTATTGCAGGTGATGGACCAAAGTGGCTGTTTGATATTGATGTTCTAACAAAATCAATGAATTATGTGCCAGTTGTTGCAGGTACAAACTCTAATGATCTTGTAGGTACAGAAGAAAGTATTGGTGCAGGTCATTCTAGCAAGGAGACAGGATCTAGCCAAGACTACATTTTGATGCCACTATGGAAAGATGGTTCACTATTTGATTCTTCTTTAAAGAATGCTAGCAAACACCCCCCCCACACACACAAAACAAAACCCCCCAATATATTGATAAACCACAACCTTCTAGTGATGTTGAAAGATGGATGATTGAAGGTGTAAAATAAAGAAAGTGGATTTGTTGATCAAAAGAAGATCTGAAAATATTACTCCAAGATGTTAATACTGCTACGCCAAAGTATTAATATTGGCCTGAACCAAATGTTAATACTGGTAGTCTAAATATTAATATTGTTAGTCCAACAGTTACTACTGCTCCACTTGAAGCCACACATGCTGATTTCTTTGGTGATGAAACAGAAGTGGATATGAGCAACATTACTACCACATATCTAGTTCCTTCTACTCCAAATACAAGAATCCATAAAGATCATTCACTTGATCATGTGATTGGTGATGTACAGTCTGGTGTACAGACAAGGAGAATGACAAAGACTACAAATGAACAAGGGTTTATTAGTGTTGTTTATGAAGGGAAAACTCATGAAGACCTTCATACTTGTCTGTTTGCTTGTTTCCTATCCTAGGAAGAGCCCAAAAAGGTAATCCAAGCATTAAAAGATCCAAGCTGGATAGAAGCTATGCAAGAAGAGCTTCTGCAGTTCAAGTTACAACAGGTTTGGACCTTGGTGGATTTACCACATGGCAAAAGAGCCATTGGTACTAAATGGGTGTACATGAACAAGAAAGATGAAAGAGGTATTATGATTAGAAACAAGGCAAGGCTGGTTGCACAGGGTTACACTCAAGAAGAGGGAATAGATTATGATGAGGTTTTTGCTCCAGTTGCTAGGATTGAAGCAATTAGGCTATTCTTAGCCTATGCCTCATTCAAAGACTTTGTAGTATACCAGATGGATGTGAAGAGTGCATTTCTGTATGGCAAGATTGAAGAGGAAGTTTATGTCTGTCAACCTCCAGGGTTTGAAGATCCAGAGTTCCCTGACAGAGTTTATAAGGTAGAAAAGGCATTATATGGTCTACATCAAGCTCCTAGAGCTTGGTATGAGACTTTCTCTACCTATTTATTAGACAATGGATTTCACAAAGGTCAAATAGATAAGACTTTGTTCTTTAAAAGTGTCAAAAGTGATATTCTACTAGTTCAAGTATATGTTGATGATATCATTTTTGGATCTACTAAAAAGGAGTTATGCACTGAGTTTAAGAAATTGATGCACAAGAAGTTCCAGATGAGTTCTATGGGTGAGCTCACTTTTTTCTTAGGACTACAAGTGACACAGAAAGATGATGGGATTTTCATCAGTCAAGATAAGTATGTGGATGAAATTTTGAAGAAGTTTGGTTTTTTAACTATAAAGACAGCAAGTACACCTATGGAGACTTTAAAGCCTTTGATGAAGGATGAAAATGCTGAAGATGTTGATGTTCACTTATATAGATCAATGATTGGCTCATTGATGTATTTAACATCTTCAAGGCATATTATAATGTTTGTTGTATGTGCTTGTATAAGATTCCAAGTCACACCTAAAGTTTTACATCTTCATGCTGTGAAAAGAATCTTTAGATACTTGAAAGGTCAACCTAAATTGGGCCTTTGGTATTCTAAGGACTCACCATTTGATTTGGAAGCTTATACTGACACTAACTATGCTGGTGCAAGTTTAGACAGGAAATCCATAACAGGAGGTTGTTAATTTCTTTGAAGTAGATTGATTTCATGGAAATGCAAGAAGCAAACTATAGTTTCCAACTCTACTACTGAAGAAGAATATGTGGCTGCTGCTAGTTGTTGTGGACAAGTACTCTAGATTCAAAATCAAATGCTGGATTATGGATACAATTTCATGAATACCAAGATTTTCATTGACAATGAAAGCACCATCTGCATAGTTAAGAATCCAGTGTTTCACTCAAAGACTAAGCACATTGAGATTAGACATCATTTTATTAGAGATTCCAATGAGAAGAAGCTTATTCAGATGATCAAGATTCACACAGATCAGAATGTTGTAGATTTGCTCACAAAAGCATTTGATGTTGGCAGATTTCAATATCTGGTTACAAGTATAGGAATGCTTAACCTCTGAAGTATTGATTGAGAGGAGGTTAATTGTGTTAATATGCAGCGGATTATGCACAAATGATGCTTGAAATGGAATGGAACAGCAGCTAATGATGAAATTCAAGTTAGTGTTGTTGGCCTAACTTTCTACTGGTAAGTATAATTAGTATACAGTTATAATTAATCTTGTGAGCTTGAGAGTTCAAAATCAGAAAGAGAGATGTGACACATAAAGACAGAGAGATTGAAAGAAAAAAGAAAGAGAGATGTGTGTTTTTTATTTATTTTTAACAAAACAGACAGAGTGATTCAGTGAGAAAAATAATTGAGAGATAAAACTAAGAAATAATAACAGAAGAGAGCTTATGAGATCAAAATTGTTTTATTGGAATGCTTTTAGAACGAAAATAAGGTTAAAGGGTAACTCAAATGTTAGTACTGCTAGGCATTATTAGTACTTTTAGGCTAAAAATTAGTATACTTGGCTTTCGTTCAGTGCTGTATTGGGGAACAACAGATTATTTGGCAAATTAAATTAGCCGTTTGAGATAATCTCTGCCATTATATAACTTATATGTTTCTTATTCTAGATAATTCATAATCTTTCTTTAAATAACAAGATTTCTTCAAGATAAATTCAGTCGGTCCAATCAAAACCTCAAGTGATATCTATATAATCTCAATTCACTTTGCCAAACACACATACTCTCATACACGATCAAAACCCATAACTCTAATCGAACTTTTCTTAATCAACAATGGCGAATTTGGAATTTTGTGACATGCACAACATGGTGGCCTACTTAAAGAAACCAGAGGGAAGTGAAGGATTTCACCAAATAGTGGATTTTCTCAATGCTAGTCACATAAGGTATGCTCTTATAGAAAATCCCACTATCTAGGTTTCTCTTATCAAACAGTTTTGGGAAACAGCTACTGCCAGACCACTTAATAATAGAGAAATTGAATTAACTGCTACAATAGATGGCAAAGTTAAGATTGTTACTCAGGCATCCGTTAGAAGGCATCTCTAATTAGCAGATTCTGATGGTATTAGTTCTTTGCGAACTACTGAAATCTTTGAACAACTTTCCTTAATGGTGTATGTGTCAACTTCAGACAAATTGACCTTTCAAAAGGACACTTTCCCCTCAATATAGATTTCTCATTTATACCATTCTACATTTTCTTTATAAGTCCTAAGAAACCTATTGGGGAACAATTCAGTAGCAATATACAACTGCTATTATTTGCTTGGCCACTAATAGGAAATTTAATTTTTCTAAACTGATTTTTGATGGTATGGTGAAAAACTTAGATAGTAAACACAAATTTTTAATGTATCCAAGATTTATTCAAGTGTTTTTAAACAAGCATAAGAGACTGCTTTAACCACACACAAGACTTTATATTGCTTCTACTTCACTCAAAAAACTTTTTAGCAATATGAAGAGGGCTTCTAAGGGTTATACTGGGGAAAACATTCCAATGTTTCCTGTAATGATTGTTCAGGGCCCAGTTGTTCAGGGTGAAGGATTAACACACCCAGTTAAGTCCCATCACACACCTATCGATGCTCCATCAACCTCATAAACACCAATTTCACCAACCTCTAGGAGAAAAACAGATAGGAATCTGTGGTTCCTCAGCCCAGATCTCCTACTCAGTCACCTGTAGCAGATGAGGCTGCTTCTACAGGTGTGAATGTCAGATATGGAGGGGCTACCACTACTGTGACTGGCTTAGAAGTAGGACAGGGTTGTGGTAACACTGATAAGACCCCTACCATACCCCATGATTCACCTTTCACAAGAGTTAACACACTTGGAAGTGATGAGGGCAGTATGACACCACACGAATTAATGGTTTTATGTACAACATTATCCAAGAAGGTAGAGAGCTTAGAGACAGACTTGAAGTAGACCAAGCTTACATATGGTGCGGCTTATACTAAGCTTATCAAGAAGGTAAAGAAGTTGGAGAACAAAGTTAAGTCCAGCCAAGCTAGAACAAGAGCCAAAATTATTGTTTCTGATGATGAAGATGATTTGGAGGATCCTTCCAAACAGGGGAGGAAGATAACTAAAATTGATCAAGATCCTACCATTTCATTGGTACAACATGATGTAGAGATTCAGGGGAGGCATGAGCATGATATGGAATTTGGTTTTGATTTTGATACTGCTAAGGATGTTAGTACTGCTAAGTCAGTTTCTACTGCTGGTGCAGCAGTTACTAAGCCAGTTTCTACTGCTGGTGCAGCAGTTACTACTGCTAGTATAGCTGTTGTTAGTACTGCCAGTCCTACAAAAGAGTTTTACTTGCTGATGACATTACTATAGTGGCACTGGTTACATTACGAAGAGCTGCAGCTAAAGATAAAAGGTAAGGTAAAATGGATGAATCTGAGCCAGTACAGACCAAGACAAAGTTGCAGCAAGAACAAGAAAGACTTGGTTATGAAGCAGCTGTTAGACTACAAGCTAAACTTGAGGAAGAAGAGAGGCAGAGGATTGCCAGGGTACATGAAGTAGCTAGCTCTTTTAATGTTGAAGAATGGGAAGACATACAAGCTAGAGTTGAAGCTGATGAAGAGTTAGCACAAAGGTTACAAGTAGAGGAAAGAGAAATATACACTGAAGCTGAACAAGCAAGAATGCTTGTAAATCTTATCAATCAAAGAAAAAAAGGTGTTTTTGTTACAACAAAGAGCTGAAGAAAGGAGGAACAAGCTACCTACACAGGCTCAACAGATGACCTATATGTCTAATTACATCAAGCACATGGGAAGTCATACACTGCAGCAGTTGAGAGGTTATTCTTTTGATGAGATCAAGACTTTGTTTGAGACAACAATGAGGAGAGTAAACACTTTTGTTCCAATGGAGTGTGAAGCTGACAGAGCAGTTCCTGAGTTAGCAGCTGAAAGTTCAAAAAGAGATGCATAAGAAGAACTTGATCAAGAAAGTTCTAAGAGGCAAAATGTAACGCCCCAACCCTAAAGGGTAGAAGTATTACAAATATGGTGTGACATCAAAGGCATACATAATCATAACACAAGCATAACAGTGAAGTCTCAATAAATTAACCAAAGGAAAATAAGTCATCATGACTTAAGTCATAAGTCTTAAAGGACAGACATATCCCAAACGAAATAACCGAAATACACGTATGTATCAAAAAGTAACAATATCATATATAAAAACTAAGATCTCTAGGGTAAGTCCACACCTCAGCACTTCATATCACGAAAGCTACCCCAGCTCCTAGATTTGATACTGCGTAGGGAAAAGAAAGTGCGGCATGAGCCTTACAAAGCCCAGTGAACAGATATATATAATCGAACGCAAAAGATAACGGAAAATCAAAGGATACGCTTATAGGTAAAAGGATATCACAAGACATTGATCAAAGGAACTACAAATTAAGGTAAGACAAATCAGAAATCAATTCATAGTGTAAGGTAAGATGAATCAGAAAGTCAAATCAGTCCAAATTACGAGCCCAAACAAAAATCATATCATATGTAAACATGGAGTCATGAGCTCCAACATGTGAAAGAGTGGATTGCCCCATACATCAGTCACCAAATATACATATATTCATATATGTTCATAATCCATCGAATAACAAACAAAATCTAGGATGCATCCATACGCCCCTTAAACAAATAATAATCTTCATAATGCGCATATAATATCAAATGGGGGACGGTGTGAGAAATCACTCACCCACACATGAGTCATGCCAAAGGTGCATCAATGACACAGCCATGTTACCTTCATGGCTAGGAAACAAATAGTGGCTTGGGTCTCAAACTGAAGGGTTCAAGCAAAGTCATATCAAAGTTCATTTCAAAGGGATCATAGCAAAGGTTCAATGTCAAAGGTTCAATTATCAAAGGTAGTATAGCAGGGGTCCAAATTAGAAATTAAATAACATATCATATAAAAGAACCAGGATAAAAGGCTCAGAGCAAATGTAGCAAATTACATAAGTAATCAAAGATAGAGAGGAATATGTCATGAGAAACCTTAACGATAAGGTCAGAATATCTGTACCTTATTCCGAAGCAAAGCAATAATCAAAGAAAACACCACAGGAAATCAAAATCACTCCCTCTTGACCGAACCTAAAGAAATGATAAATTCGAATTACAAACCATTCATTTAAGTTATACTTTCCATTTTTAGTAACTTTCTATTTTTAGTAACTTTCCATTTTTGTAAGTTCCATTTTTTAGTAAGTTTCCAAAATTAGTATATTCATCATGTGAGATTCTATTACAGTATTTTGAATAGTTTAGGGGACTTAACATGTAAACCTTACAAGTTTAGGGTTAAAATATGACAACTTTCATATTTTAGGGTTCAATATACAAAATAACAATTTTCAAGGTTAAAAGATGTAAATATCATATTTCACATTTTATTCAGATTATACCTTCCATTTTCTATATTTACAAGTCAAACCCTATAATTACACAAATTTACTATTTTAGCCCTTTTTGTTATTAATTATTTTTAAACAATATCTTTAATTATCCTATAATTACAAAACGAGTCCTTATAGATATCCAATATGACAAATTCAGGACTTTATACATTAAATACTGACCAAACCTTCCACTTTCAGAATTTACAATTTCAGTCCCTCTATTTTAATTAATTAATTTCGAATTACTTATTATATATAATTAACCATTTTAATCCAAAAATAATATCAATATGACACTTTATAACCCCAACTTTTTTATACAGATTATAAAACTATACTAACATGGTTTAAAAGGACTCATAGTTTCAGGAAATTACAATCACCTCCCTTATATATTTTAAAATCTAAATCGGCTAACAAATAAATCCACAAAACCCTAATTTGATTTTTCCCAACCACAAACATAATTATTACCCAATCATTAGCATTAAATGAACCTAGAAAAATTAGCAAAACCCTAACCCTAATTTGTTTAAACACTTTTCTTTCCTTTTTTCCTTTATTCGCAATTCGGCAACAAAGAAAAATCCTAAATAATTTTTTGAACCTCTTCTAAATTATTTCAACATTTTATCTGAGTTACATTTGATATATACAACCTTAGAAAAATATAAAATCATGTGTACAACCTTATTATGCCGATTTCCTAATTATTTCGAAATTAGGGTTTCTAATTTGTTTTAATTCATACAATCAATATAACATGTATGGATATTTTTCCCATGTATATTATAGATTAGAATGATGAAAAATGAGATACAAAAATACCCTTGATGATCCTTGATGATTTGATGAATTTATTGTAACCCGGTGTATATTTCGAACCCAAAACAATTACCACGATCGAACCAAGCAATCCACGATCTTCCTACTATTTTTACCACCTTACTTGATCTCCAAAACACCTTAGAAAAATGGTCTTAGCCCTTGAAAAATTTGGATGCCGCCTCCTTTTGTTTTTAGGGTTTTTAGGGTTTTCGGGTGTTTTTGTTTTTAGGGTTTAATTAAAATAAAATGCATAAGAATTATAATAGGTATTTTGGCCGATATTTGGGCCTTTAAAATAGACTAGATCAAATTTTTAAACTTGCCAAATTATTTAGTTATTATCTTAATTTATTTTATTTAATTCGTTAATATATAAAATAAAATAAATATTCAATAATTTCTGGCATAAATATATATACATAATATTAATTATTATTTCTTATACAAATAGGTATTTTAATCTTACATAAATTTCATAATTGTCATATGTTGTATTTTTTATAATTTCTAGAATTAAATGAATTTATGCATGCTTTTATGTAATTTTCTTGCATTAGGGGTATTTTGGTAATTTACCTTGTTGAGATTTTTATGTTTTACAACTTCTTCCCCTCTAAAAAAAACTTTTGGTCTCGAAAATTGAAATGAACTGGAATGATGACATCACGAAACAAAAAATATGAACTAGACAAAGAAATGAGGATGGATAACTAGCTCGATAGACTCTTCAGTGTCTCCCAGGTAGGACTCACGCTCTAGGTGATTCTTCAAGATCTTCACAAAAGGAGATGACTTGATCTCTCAAGACTCTCTCTTGCCAATCAGAATGGATTCAGGTTCCTCGACAAAAAGACATATCAGGCTGATGAATCTGATCAAAGGATAAGAGGCGACATGCAATGGATGATAAATGGTATCCCCTCATAAAGAGATACATGATACGAACATCGTGAATGTACGATAAACTGCGGAGGAAGCGCCAGGGACATACGAAAACCTTTCCAATACGTTCCAAAATCTCAAACGGAACCGTATGAATCGAGGGGACTGCGCTTGCCCTTGATCCCAAAACGTTTATTTCCTCTGAATGGCAAAACTTCAGAAATACACGATCTCCAACTTGAAACTCTAAGTCACGTCGATGCTTATCATGCATAACTCTTCTGTCGCGAATTCTAAGCCTCTTTCAGCTTCCTCCTTAGCAACAACCACTTTCTCATTAGTATCTCGTGAGCTCCGGACCTTCAATCAAACGTTCACCTACTTCCTCCAGCAAATAGGTGCTCGACAATTTTCACCATACAAAAGCTCGAAAGGTGTGATGCCCTTGATGCTAGCATGACAACTATTATTGTAGGCAAAACTCCACCAAGCACAATATATCATCACAACTACCCCGTCCATTCCAAAGCACAAGCCCATCAACTTATTTCAAAGTCTGAATGGTCCTCTCTGACAGACCATCGGTTTGGGATGAAATGCTGTTACGAACTTAAGACGGAGTTTCCCCAAGCTTCTGTAATCCTTTCCAAAAAGAGACGTAAACTTCGGATCTCTGTCAGACACAATAGAAGTCGGTGTACATGCAGTCTAGCGATTTCCTATCGAAAAATCTCGTTAACTTACTAATACCATTGTTTTCCGACTGGGTTAAGAACTTATGAGCAGACTTGGTTAGCCGATCAACAACCACCCAAATCGCATCATGTCTTTTCTGAGTAGTAGGTAAACCAGTAACAAAATCCATGGAAATTCATCCATTTCAGCAGGAATCTCCAACGGCTGTAACAAACCACTCAGCCTCTGATGTTCATTTAGACTTGCTGACAAATCATACACTTGGATACAAACGTGCCACATCTTTGCTTTCATGCCGTCCACCAAGTACTGTTTCAAAATCTCTGTACATTTTGGTTTTTAAAACTGGATGAATAGGTAAATGGAGAACTATGAGCTTCGTCATAACCTTCTCGCGAAGTGCCTGATCATTTGGAACACATAGCCTATCTTCAAACCACACAACACCGTCATCATCAACACTGAACTCAGTATGTTTACCGTCTTCAACATTCTGCACAATAGCCCACAACTCACCGTCGTCCCTTTGAGCCTCTTTGATCTGTAGCATGAGGTTAGGACTCTATCCTCATACTCGCCCAAAAGCCACCAGAACTCGATACACATAGCTCAAAAACAACGCTCTAAAATCATGAAGCGATTATGGAATCAAAACAGCTACTACATCCCAGATTTCGACTAAAGTGCGTCGGCAACCAACATTAGCCTTGCCCGGATGGTATGGATGTTATTTCCAAAAAGGGAGGCCGAGGTTCGAACCCTGGACCTCCCATTCACACTTAAACATCCCATACACCACTCTACTACAAGTCGCCCTTGGGTCTTTTTCAGTTTGTATTTGCACAATTTATTATTTAAGCCTTGTTTTTCCTTTTAGCATAATAATCTGTTTAGCTTATTTCTGGCTTATCCAATAAGCCACTTTGCACCAATTTATTTTTCTTGCATTCTGCTTCTTTCAAACTATTTTCCATAATTTTTTTAGGTTTTTCCATTAAAGTTTATTATTTTTTATCAGTTTTTCTTTTCAAATATGTTTTTAATTCATTAAAAATTAAATAAAAATCAAAAAAATATAATTTTTTTTAAATTTTCTTTTATCATTTTGCACTTAGGAAAATCAATTTTGCTTTCGTATGGTCATTTTTGCAAAATTTGAGTTTTTAAAGAACGGGTTTAAGCCCCGGTTCTCGTTTTTTAGGTTTATTCACTTTTAGCCTTCGTTTTTAGGTTTCTCTTAAACGTTTTTGCATTTTATTAGTATAAATTAGAAAACCAATCAAAAATCTTGTTCCATTCAATCATGATTATCAAACCGTCTCGACTTTCCAATTCACCCCTCGTTGGAAAAAACGACCCGGGAATCATACTCCCGGTTTACTATAATTGTGATTTTTGATTCTTATTATTATATATTCATATAAGTATTTATATTTATATAAAGTAAAAATCTTTAATCACCTTTCTTCTAAAGAACTTTTTAAAGTTCCTTACGGCCATAACATATTCTTCGTCATCGCTTCCGGATGTCGAAGTTTCATCATCACTAGACTCTTTCTTAGCTTTCAAGGCGATGGACTTAATTCGTTCCTTTTTGCCTTTATAAATTTCAGAATATTTTTCCATGACAACTTCATGTACTTTTAGATTTTCGATAAGCTCGTCTAGAGCTAGTGATGACAAATCTTTCGATTCTTCAATCGCCATGACCTTTGCTCTCCATTTAGGATGTAGAACCCTAAGAAACTTTCTAACATAGTTCTTGCTAGAGAAACCTTCATCAAGAGCTTTAAGACTAGTAATAATAGTGTTAAATATAGCAAAACCGCTATCAATAGATTCTTACTCAAGGATAGTAAATTGTTCATATTTTTGAACAAGAAGATCAATTTTATTATCCTTTACTTGGCTATTACCTTGATGTGTTATTAACAACGATTGCCAAATATCTTTAGTCGTTTTACACATAAAAATTCTTTCGTATTCCTTTTTAGGTAAAGCATTGTAAAGAACCATTTTAGCTTCATTATTTTTAGCAAGTTTCTTTTTATGATCATCGGATTGTTCTTCAAAAGGATCAACCTCTAAAATTTAGGTAACTTTGTTTTTGGCAAGTGATGGAAAATCACCAATCAAGATAATATGTCAAAGATCTAAATCTTTTGCTTTCACATAAGTTTCAAATCTATTTTTTCCAATAAATAAAATGATCACTTTCAAAAAGAGGTGGTCTTTGCATAGATTGCCCTTCTAGATATTTATCCGAATCCATAGATCGATTCAAGTTTTAATGTACAATATACGTTAAAGATCTTGGGTGACCTTGGCTTCTGATACCAATTATGGAAACTAGAAGGGGGGTTGAATAGTTTTTACCGTTTTAAAATTAAAACTTAGATTGTCGACTTACGTGAGTTCAAGAGATATACACAAGTGTATATGATAGCGATGGAATAAGTAAATAAACAAACTACGAAATGTAAGCAAGTAAAGATAAGAAAGATCAAACCCATGACACAATAATTTATAGTGGTTCGGATACGAAACACCTCTTCGCCCTACTCCACTCCCTAAGTACCCAACTTGAGAGTTATCTTTACTATGTCAACAAGCTCCCTTTAGGCGAAGAAAATCGTACACGCCGCTTACACTTTTTCTAGTACTAAGCTAAATACCGAGTTCTACTTCGAGATAGAACCAATCTAACACACTATGCATTTTAAGGCCTAAATACTAACCTATCATACACATATGATACACATAACACACAACACAAGATATACAAGATTAATGATTATCACAAACGTGATGACACAACTAATCTATTAACACTTGAAGCTTGACGTCTTCTTGAGTGTTCTTCACTAAAGAGTGGAACGAGTTGATCACTTGTAATGGACTATGTAACAAGTATAATGATCAAAGAATATATAAAAGATAAAATATATGTGAGAAAAATATTTGTCAAGAGTTGTATAAAATGAAAGAATGAGGTTGGTATTTATAGGCAACCTTTCGAAATTTAAATCTCTCCCAGGGGAACAAGACGTGCGACCCACGGATCCCCCATCCCCTGGATCTGTCCAGTGTTTTTGGTGGATCCGTGGGTGGAGCTAGGACAAAATTTGTCATTTTGTGATTAACCCCAAATCTATACAAAATATTGTTTTGTACTTATTAAAACTAGTTTAATGGATTCTTCTAGAAGAAAATATTTCTTATCACCAATAAAGAAAGATTTTATAGATTTGGGAAGATTTAGAAAGATTTGGAAAGATTGTTTCCACTTATGGTTAATCTTATTTTGTCTTATATGATTAATATAACTAGCTTATAATTAACCATTTGTTAGCTTAAATTATTTGATTAGAAAAGATTTATGCAAATGATAATATTTTTCTTTGATCATTAACTATGTTTAATAATGCCATATTCATACCTTAAGTGATTTGTTGGCGTCAAGTAAACTTTTGACTAAATAACTTGTTTACGTAAACTTTTACGTAGTATGACATTATATTTGTTATTATCAAAACATGAAGATCATTAAATATAAATATCGTTTTTGCGCGAATATTCGTATTAACACCAGAGACTGCTAGTGGTAGAAAACCAAAACCTAGGAACTCTTATCAACAACCTAGGAATTGGCCACCACCCATGAGTAGTCGGGTATCAAACAAAGCTGTCAACATAGCAGAACCACCTAGAAACTCTAAGCCTTTCTTGAATTCCAAAAACTTAGCGTGTCCTACATGCAAGAAGTGTATTTACACTGCCAATCATGATGCGTGCATTTTGCAATACCTCTCGGAGGTAAATTCTCGTGCCTCTGCACAGAAAACAAGAGCACAATCCTCAAAGACAACAAAAAGATATATACCCGCAGAAAAAAAAGCAATGCTAAGAAACATGAAAGACGGATCTCTTCAGAACATAGGTTTTCCCCAAATAAGTTGTAACGCCCCGACCCCAAAAGGGTAGAAGTATTACAAATATGGTGTGACATCAAAAGCATTCATAATCATAACACAAGCATAAACATCGGAAGTCATAAATAAATAACCCAAGGATAATAAGTCAACACGACTTAAGGTACATAAGTTCTTCAAAAGATAGACATATCCAAACGAAAAAACAATGTCTTGAAAGAAACAATTCATATATCAAAACTAAGATCTCTAGGGTAAGTCAACACTCAGCACTCATAGCCTGAAAGCAACCCCAACTCCTAGCTTAGATACCTGCCGCAGGAAAAGAAAGTGCGGCTGAGCTTACAAAGCCCAGTGAACAGATATCTATAATCGAATCCAAAAAGATAACGGAAAATCAAAGGATACGATATAAGGTACAAAGAATATCATAAGACATGATCAAAGGAATACAAATATAAGGTAAGGCAAATCAGAAGTCAATTCATAGTGTACGGTAAGATGAATCAGAAAATCAAATCAAGTCCAATTACCAAGCCCAAACAAATCATATCATAGTAACCATGGAGTCGCGAGCTCCAAATGTGAAAGACGTGGATTACACCCAAACATCAGTCACCAAATATCCAAATATCATAATGTCATAACCCATCGAATACAAAACAAATCTAGGATGCATTCATACGCCCCTTAAACAAATAATAATCTTCATAATGCGCATATAATATCAAATGGGGGGACGGTGTGAGAAATCACTCACCCACACACGAGTCATGCCAAAGGTGCATCAGTGACACGGCCATGTTACCTTCATGGCTAGGAAACAAATAGTGGCTTGGTTCTCAAACTGAAGGGTTCAAAGCAAAGTCATATTAAAGTTCATTTCAAAGGGATCATAGCAAAGGTTCAATGCCAAGGTTTAGATATCAAAGGTAGCATAGCAGGGTTCAAATAGAACATGATGACAGATTATATAAGAGAACCAAGATAAAAGGCTCAGAGCAAATGTAGCAAATCACATAAGTAATCAAAGATAGAGGGGAATATGTCATGAGGAACCTTAACGATAAGGTCAGAATATATGTAACTTATTCCGAAGCAAAGCAATAATCAAAGAAAATACCACAGGAATATCAAAATCACTCCCTCTTGGCCGAACCTAAAGAAATGATGAATTTGAATTACAAACCATTCATTTAAGTTATACTTTCTATTTTTAAAAACTTTCCATTTTTAGTAACTTTCTATTTTTAGTAACTTTCTATTTTTAGAAACTTTCCATTTTTAGTAACTTTCTATTTTTAGTAACCAATTCTAAATGTTACAAGACCAAAAGTTCATGTTCCCTGGGCGGGCAAAACCCCAACTCATTTAAATAGGTGGGTTCCTTTTATTCATGCTCCCATGCTTTAGACTTTTTCAAAGAAATTAACCATTAATAAGTTTGCAACTTCATCCTCCTTTTAGCAAGTTCCAAGCACATCTCTGGGATGATTTGTAAACATGTGCTTCAGCCCTCTGAATGTTCAGATTTCCACATTGAACTCAGCTGCCAAGTTTCCTCAGCAAGGAGTTGGGTGTCCTAGCATTCAACGACTAGAATTGGACTTTAATCCCATCCCTTTAGCAGACTTTAAAACCAAGTCTCTAGCCATACCCTTCGTCAAGTGATCAGCTAGATTTTGTTGTGACCTTACAAACTCTATGGATACCACCCCATTCGTGATTAGATCACGAATCATGCTATGTCTGACACCTAGGTGTCTGGACTTCCCATTGTACATCTGGCTATAAGCCTTTGCCAATGTAGCAGCACTATCAAAGCGGATAGAAATAAGAGCCATAGGTTTGACCCACAGAGGAATCTAAAGGAGCAAGTTTTTCAACAATTCAGATTCCTTACCAGCGGATGCCAGAGCCACAAATTCAGACTCCATTGTAGAACTAGTGATACAAGTTTACTTCTTGGAAGCCCAAGAAATTGCACCACCACCAAGCCAGGGAATAACCCAGCCGCTGGTAGACGAATTGTCTTTAGTGTTGCTGATCTAGCTTGCATCAGTGTAACCTTCCAACACTAAAGGATATCTAGAGTATACCAATCTATAGTCCATGGTTTTCTTTAAGTACTTCAGTGCTCTCTGAATTGCTTTCCAGTGCTGAGTTCTAGGATTACTAGTATACCTACTCAATTTACCCACAACAAATGCAATGTCGGGTCTGGTACAAGTCATGGCATACATCAAGCAGCCAATCACTCTGGAATAAATCCAAGTTGAGATACAGCCATACCTCTATTGGGCATTAGCTTCTCACAAGTATCCAGAGGTGTACTAACTGGAGTGCAATCAGAGTAATTGAATTTCTTCAGAACCTTCTCAATGTAATGAGACTGAGAAATTGTTATACCATTACTCTCATGTTTAACCTTATCACCAGGTTAAACACTCTGCTCCCCCATGTCTTCATAGAGAACCTTGATGAACAAAATTTCCTAGTAGTTCCACCAGACTTGGTCAGTGCTAAAGATCAGCATGTCATCAACATATAGGCAAATGATAACTCCTTTACCAGCGCATCAAATTTGCTATATACACATTTGTAAGCTTGATTAAGTAAATAACTATTAGACAAAACCACTTCATCAAACTTTTGATGCCATTGCTTAGGTGCATGTTTTAGTCCATAAAGAGACTTAACCAGTTTACACACCTTGTTTTCATTACCAGGCAAGATGAAGCCCAGAGGTTGGTTCATATAAACCTCCTCTTCCAGTTCCCCATTCAAGAAAGTTATCTTCACACCCATCTATGACTAATCAGATGTGGGAATTGATGCCATAGAAATCAGCTGTCATTTGGTACTGTATACGTGCCACTGGGCATAAGTATCAAAGTAGTCTATCCCTGACTTTTGTTTGAAGCCTTGAATGACCAACCTTGCCTTGAACTTTTCAACAGTTCCATCTACCTTCATCTTTCTTTTGAAGATCATTTGCTAACCAAAGGTTCTGCCTACCTGGGACGGTAGATCAGTCAACACCAAGTGTTAATTGCCCATGATGGTGGCTATCTCATCATTAAATGATTCTTTCAGAACGCAACATCCTAGAACTTCATTTGCTTCATCAATTGTTTTTGGGGCCATCCTACCATTAAAGCAATAGGTGTAGTTGGTCAGAGACTCATACCTTGTACCTTCAATTAAGTCATTTGACAATTCAGGCCCAAATTCCTTTTGGAGTCCTGTGCCTTTTGTTGTCATAAGTTGAGGATCAGATTTCAAACAATTCATCAGAGGTCTTTTCAGGGACCATAATACCACCAGTGTTCTTCAGGTTCCTTTTCCAGGGACCTCTGACTTGTCTAGGTACAGATGAGAATTTGTGCTCATCTACAAGATAGCATCCATCAGATTTAATTATTGAGTTAATTAGAAAAACAGATCATTAGGTTTCAATATCATAAAACCTAAAAGCCTTGGTATGATTAGCATATCCACCAACGTGCATTTCCAATGCCTCTTTCACCCAAAAGTTTTCAGCTTTGGATCAAGGTGTTTTTACAACTTCCCTACAACCCCAACCCTGAGGTAGTTCAGGTTTGGTTTCCTTTTTAGTCAAGGAGTTCCATAAGGGGTAATCATGTTCTTTTGTTGGGAACCCTAAATTTATAAATATAACCTAGCTGTTAACATTGCTTCACCCTAGAACCCTTTGACTCAGACCAGAGCGCGCGGAACAACATGGAATTTACCATCGTTTAGCACTCGTGTTCTTTTCTTTCAAATATACATTTGGTTGTGGAGTATAGGGGGCCAGTTGTTTCCATGGATAATACCAACAGATGAAAATACATAGTATCTAGGTACTCACCTCCCACCTTATCTGTCCTGAATCTTTTGATCAGAGACCCTTGTGTTAATTCAACTTCAGTTTTGAATACTTTGAATTTATCTAATGCTTCATCCTTTATGTAATAAATAAACATAACAAAACCTAGAGGCATCATCAATAATGTCAAAAAGTACTTTTTGTTCCCCAATGAAGGAGTAGCATGCATATCACAGAGGTCACTGTGAATAAATTCCAAAACTTCAGTTTCACGTTTTACATTTTGAAATGGTTTCTTAGTTATTTTATTCAGCATGCAGGTCTGACACTTTTCAATGTCCATGTCAAAAGCAGGGATTAACCCATCCTTGGACATATCTTGCATCATCTTAAAGTGGACATGGCCTACGTATAGCATGCCATAAATTGAATCATTCATGTTTAGTGGTTGGACATGAAGGCTGGAACCAATATTATCAGAGACCAATATCAGCTATAAACATATGATTAATCAAATAACTAAAACCAATAAACACACCTGTTTAGATTAAACAACTTTATTTGATTTCAATCACTTGTTGTATAACCACAATTATTCAATACCTGCTTGAAACCAAATTCTTCCTCTATGTCCAGGGCAATGTAAACAATTCACAAAGAAACACTTTTCCAGAACTAAACCAGATCTACACACCCATGTCCACTGCACAAGAGTGTTAACTTTTTTCCCATGTGAAGAATAAGATCCATTCATGTCAGCGGACTTATAAGTTCTTTGAACCAAAATCTAATTTCTTTGCCACATGACATTTGTCCAGAGTCAACACCATGCAACATCATCATCCTGCACAAAGAAAGCCTCAGATACATATGTAACATAATAAATCTGATGGGATTTATTAAACATACTCTGACCTTTCAGAGGGTTGGAAGAACCATCCTCTGATTCCTTTGTGTCTGATCCATTGGCTCTGTTGTCAACATTACCAGCTTTGCAATCCTTTTTCAAGTGTCCAGGTTTCCCACACTTCCAACAAGTAACTTTTGGTTTCTTGTTAGGATTAGCTCTGGTATCATGATGCTTACGCTTACCCTTGGTTGCCATGTAACTTGAGAGTGTTATGCTCCACCATATTGACAACTGAAGGACCATCAACATTGTTTCCCTTTGGCTTGTCATTATCTTGCTTGAGGGGACTCCTCAATGCGTAGATGACTGCCCAACTCTATCAGAGTCAATTCCTCCTTCAAATGTTTCAAGGTGTGCTTGAAATCTTTCCATGAAGGGGGAAAGTTTATCAACGATACATGAATGTTTTTCTTAGGTGAATTAGATGCTTGGCTTACTTGATGTGCATTGGAGTTTAAACATTACAAGAAAGCTTTTCAAATGACTCATTTAGAGTTCGTTCTCTCAAATCTTGTGCAATGGTATTATGAAGTAACGCTCCCGGACATACTTTCCGTTGCGACCCAATTTGGGGGTGTTACAGCTAGGCTTTGTGACGCCGTCAGCCCGTCGACTCTTCTAAGGGTTTCTTCTTGTCGGCTATCGTGACGATGTCGCTACGCTTGGTGACGCCGTTGCTATGAAATCTTTACTGCGTCAATATGTTTTTGTGACGCCGTCTCCACCACCTAAAAAGTCACCCATTGCGTCTAGAAATCCAATTTCTAAGCACTTTGGTGAAGGCGTCAAGATGGGAGTCGCCAGCTTGAAAAGTTGTATTTTTGTCTAGTTTTCTTGAATCGAGCCCAAGTCACGTGCTTTTCTTTCAAGTGCTTCTCAAATGCTAAAATAACAAAAAAACAATTAAATACAATATTTGGGCATATTTGCATGATGTTGGGGGTTATATTGTTGGAGTGTTTGGCCCAAATCAGGGTGAAGATAATCAATGACCTAACTACGTACCAAATGAATGGTTACCGGATATCACTTGGAATCGTGTAATCACTTTCCAAAGTAAACTATTAGACCCTAATGCTTGGATATCATGAATATCTACTTGGGATAGGACCAAATGTATGTTCTTGGTTGAGGCAACAATCAAGAACCCTAGCGCATCCAAGTGTTTATGTTTATGTGTATGTTTCACGCAGTTAACAGCTTGTAATTTTATGTCTGTCTCACAAGTATCATGTGAACTCCTATTTATAGGAGAGTACTCAAGTCCTTGGTCAAGGAATTATGAGAGATTATAGGAGATATAATCTCTTCCATACTTAGAATCCTTGATTTCAGGAATTAGTGGTTACATGACCATAATTATCATGGTCAATAACTGTGATTACTACTTACCATAAGAAATGGTCAAAGTAGTTATACATCAGTGAATTCAACCTAGAGTGTTTTCCTTTCAGTGTCCTCCTGATGCATCAGCTAGCTCGCTGAGGAGCACACCCGCTGATGGTTCAATACTAAAATAACCTCTGATGAGCTAATCCACTGAGAATACTTCCTCTGATGGATTACTCTCTGATGGTATCCTTCAGCTTACTCACTCAGTGAGTCACAAAGCTAAAGCCGTCAGTCCTCTGATGAATGTCCTTCAGTCTAGAGTCCCACTCCCAGAGGAGTTAACTCACTGAAGTTCATCAGCGACTAGAATTCCTTTAACCACTATCTGAGTCAGGGTGTTCAGGGACCTCTGGGTGTACACTCCGTACCTCCATCCCCAGATACGGTTTGAATAAGTCACCTTTAATTGAACTATATTACATTCTACAATCACTCCCCAATTTATATAATTTATTGCATGTTTAATAACACATAAAATCAAACTAGATGACATAAATGAAAATGTCTTGAGGATTGAATTTCCATCTTAGTAAATACACGTTCAAATATTCGAGAATCAAGGTGTTCTAAGAATTGAACCCTTCAACCCATTTGCGTACCTGAAGGTAAATACACACAAGTTTTCAAACACTTAAATGCTCCTGACACTATTACATAGGCATGTGTCTATATCCATTCATAAATGTTACAAGACCCAAAGTCCATGATCCCTGAGGCGGCAAAACCCCAACATTTACATAGGTGGTTCCTCTTTTTTTCATGCCTGCCTGCTAGCACTTTTTCAAGAAATTAACCATTATAAGTTTGCAACTTCATCTCCTTTTAGAAAAAGTTCCAAGCACATCCCTGGATGATTTGTAACATGTGCTTTCAGCCTTTGAATGTTTTCTATGGGGATTTTTTCAACATTGAACTCAGCTGCCAAGTTTCTTCAGCAAGGAGTTGGGTGTCCTAGCATTCAATGACTTGAATTGGACTTTAATCCCATCCCTTTAGCAGACTTTAAAACCAAGTCTCTAGCCATACCCTTTGTCAAGTGATCAACTAGATTTTGTTATGACCTTACAAACTCTATGGATACCACCCCCATTCGTGATTAGATCACGAATCATGCTATGTCTGACACCTAGTGGTTGGACTTCCCATTGTACATCTGGCTATAAGCCTTGCCAAATGTAGCAGCAGCTATCAAGCGGTAGAAATAAGAAGCCATAGGTTTGACCACAGAGGAATCTAAGGAGCAAGTTTTTTATAAACAATTCAGATTCCTTACCTGCGGATGCAGAGCCCTAATCAGACTCCATTGTAGAACCAGTGATACAAGTTTGCTTCTTGGAAGCCCAAGAAATTGCACCACCACCAAGCAGGAATACCCAGCCGCTGGTAGACGAATTGTCTTTAGTGTTGCTGATCTAGCTTGCATCAGTGTAACCTTCCAACACTAAAGGATATCTAGAGTATACCAATCTATAGTCCATGGTTTTCTTTAAGTACTTCAGTGCTCTCTGAATTGCTTGCCAGTGCTGAGTTCTAGGATTACTAGTATACCTACTCAATTTACCCACAGCAAATGCAATGTCGGGTCTGGTACAAGTCATGGCATACATCAAGCAGCCAATCACTCTGGAATACTCAAGTTGAGATACAGCCATACCTCTATTGGGCATCAGCTTCTCACAAGTATCCAGAGGTGTACTAACTGGAGTGCAATCAGAGTAATTGAATTTCTTCAGAACCTTCTCAATGTAATGAGACTGAGAAATTGTTATACCATTACTCTCATGTTTAATCCTTATGCCCAGGATAACATCTGCCTCCCCCATGTCCTTCATAGAGAACCTTGATGACAAAAATTCCTTAGTCAGATCCACCAGAACTTGGTCAGTGCTAAAGATCAGCATGTCATCAACATATAGGCAAATGATAACTCCTTTACCAGCTGCATCAAATTTGCTATATACACATTTATCAGCTTGATTAAGTAAATAACTATTAGACAAAACCACTTCATCAAACTTTTGATGCCATTGCTTAGGTGCATGTTTTAGTCCATAAAGAGACTTAACCAGTTTACACACCTTGTTTTCATTACCAGGCAAGATGAAGCCCAGAGGTTGGTTCATATAAACCTCCTCTTCCAGTTCCCCATTCAAGAAAGTTGTCTTCACACCCATCTGATGAATAATCAGACTGTGAATTGATGCCATAGCAATCAGCAGTCTTATGGTACTGATACGTGCCACTGGGCATAAGTATCAAAGTAGTCTATCCCTGACTTTTGTTTGAAGCCTTGAATGACCAACCTTGCCTTGAACTTTTCAACAGTTCCATCTACCTTCATCTTTCTTTTGAAGATCCATTTGCAACCCAGAGGTCTGCAACCTGGAGGTAGATCAGTCAACACCCAAGTGTTATTGCCCATGATGGAGTCTATCTCATCATTAATTGATTCTTTCCAGAAAGCAACATCCTAGAACTTCATTGCTTCATCAAATGTTTTGGGGCCATCCTCAACATTAAAGCAATAGGAGTGTTGGTCAGAGACCTCATCCCTTGTACCTTCAATTAAGTACAATTGAAATTCAGGCCCAAAATCCTTTGGAGTCCTGTGCCTTTTGTTTTTCCTAAGCTGAGGCTCAGATTTCTAAACAATCTCATCAGAGGTCTTTTCAGGGACCACTGAACCACCAGAGTCTTCAGTTCCTTTTACCAGGGACCTCTGACTTGGTCTAGGGACAGATGAGAATTTGTGCTCATCAAAGATAGCATCCCTTGATTTAATTATTGAGTTAATAGCAGATGAATTCATTTGGTTCAATGACATAGAACCTAAAAGCCTTGGAATGCTCAGCATATCCAACAAAGATGAATTCAATGCCTCTTTCACCCAAAGTTTTCAGCTTTGGATCAAGGATTCTTACAACTGCCCTACAACCACTAAACCCTGAGGTAATTCAGGTTTGGTTTTCTTTTAGTCCAAGTTATATGGGGGTAATCATGTTCCTTTTGTTGGGAACCCTATTTTATAAATAACAAGCTGTTAACATAGCTTCACCCTAGAACCCTTGACTCAGACCAGAGTAGGACAACATGGAATTAACCATTTCTTTAGCACTTTGTTCTTTCTTTCAAAGATTATATTTTGTTGTAGGGTATAAGGGGCAGTTGTTTCATGGATAATTTACAAGACTGAAATACATAGTTCTATTACTCACCTCCCCTATCATGTCATGAATCTTTTTGGATCAGAGACCTTGTTGTAATTCAACTTCTGTTTTGAATACTTTGAATTTATCTAATGCTTCATCTTTTGAATGTAATAAATAAACATAGCAAAACCTAGAGGCATCATTAATAAATGTCAACAAAAAGTACTTTTTGTTCCCCAATGAAGGAGTAGCATGCAGATCACAGAGGTCACTGTGAATCAATTCCAAAACTTCAGTTTCACGTTTTACATTTTGAAATGGTTTCTTAGTTATTTTATTCAGCATGCAGGTCTGGACAACTTTCAATGTCCATGTCAAAAAGCAGGGATTATCCATCATTGGACATATCTTGCATCCTCTATAGTGGACATGGCCCTAGATAGCATGCCATAAGAGTGATTCATTTCAGTTTAGAGCGTTGCCATGAGGGCTGAACCATTTTTTTAAGAGACAATATCAAGCCGTAATAACATATGATTAATCAGATAACTAAATCCAATAAACACACCATGTTTAGATAACACAAATTTATTTGATTCAATCACTTGTTTATAACCACAATTATTCAAAACACTACTTGAAACCAAATTCTTCCTTATGTCAGGAACATGTAAAACATTCAACAAAGAAACCACTTTTCCAGAACTAAACCAAAGATCTACACAACCATGTCCATGCACAAGAGCTGTTAACTTATTTCCCATGTGAAGAATAGATCCATCATTCAGCGACTCATAAGTCTTGAACCAACATCTATCTTTGCACACATGCACAGTTGCTCCAGAGTCAACCCACCAAGCAACATCATCATCCTGCACAAAGAAAGCCTCAGATACATATGTAACATAATAAATCTGATGGGATTTATTAAACATACTCTGACCTTTCAGAGGGTTGGAAGAACCATCCTCAGATCCCTTTGTGCCTGATCCATTGGCTCTGTTGCCAACATTACCAACCTTGCAATCCTTTTTCAAGTGTCCATGTTTCCCATACTTCCAACAAGTAACTTTTGGTTTCTTGTTAGGATTAGCTCTGGTATCATGATGCTTACGCTTACCCTTGTTGTCATTGTACTTGGAGGAGTTGTTATGCTCCACCATATTGACAACTGAAGGACCATCAACATTGTTTCCCTTTGGCTTGTCATTATCTTGAGCTCTGAGGGACTCCTCAATGCGTAGATGACTGCCCAACTCTATCAGAGTCAATTCCTCCTTCAAATGTTTCAAGGTGTGCTTGAAATCTTTCCATGAAGGGGGGAAGTTTATCAATGATACATGAAACCTTAATGGATTCATCCATATTCATATTGTGTTGTGTAAACCTTCCAAGTATTCCAAGAAGTTCATTGTATTGTTCCAAGACTGGTCTTGAATCAGTCATTTTGTAATTTGTGAAATTACTAACAAGGAACTTCTTACTTGAGGCATCCTCAGCCATATATTTGGCTTCCAAGGTATCCCATAGTTCTCTAGAAGTTTCAACATTTTGGTAAACATCAAACAAGGAATTAGACATACCATTGAGGATTAAACCTCTGCAGACATAATCGTCATTGTCCCATTTGGCCCTCTTCCTGACTTGTTCCACAGTTGGATTCTCACCACCATCATCAGGCATGGGAGTAGTCAGCACATACACCACACTCACGCTGGAAAGCATAAAGTGCATCTTCTTCTGCCATCTCCTGAAATCCACCCCTTCAAACTTTTCTAGTTTGGCAAAGCTTGAAGCCATGTGTTTCATTGTAGCAGCAGCCATTGATTATCACAAAGTAGTTTACTTTGATTGTTGGAGTGTTTGGCCTAGATCAGGGTGAAGATAATCAATGACCTGACTACGTACCAAATGAATGGTTACCGGATATCACTTGGAATCGTGTAATCACTTTCTAAAGTAAACTATTCGACCCAAATTGCCTAGGTATCACGAATATATACTTGGGATATGACCAAATATATGTTCTTGGTTGAGGCAACAATCAAGAACCCTAGCGCATCCAAGTGTTTATGTGTATGTTTCACGCAGTTAACAGCTTGTAATTTTCTGTCTGACTCACAAGTATCATGTGAACTCCTATTTATAGGAGAGTACTCAAGTCCTTGGTCAAGGAATTATGAGAGATTATAGGAGATATAATCTCTTCCATAATTAGAATCCTTGATTTTAGAAATTAGTGGTTACATGACCATAATTATTGTGGTCAATAACTGTGATTACTACTTACCATAAGAAATGGTCAAAGTAGTTATACGTCAATGAATTCAACCTAGAGTGTTTTCCTTTCAGTGTCCTCCTGAAGCATCAGCTAGCTCGCTGAGGAGCACACCCGCTGATGGTTCAATACTGAAACAACCTCTGATGAGCTAATCCGCTGAGAATGCTTCCTCTGATGGATTACTCTCTGATGGTATCCTTCAGCTTACTCACTCAGTGAGTCACAAAGCTGAAGCCATCACTCCTCTGATGAATGTCCTTCAGTCCAGAGTCCCACTCCCAGAGGAGTTAACTCACTGAAGTTCATCAGCGACTAGAATTCCTTTAACCACTATATGAGTCAGGGTGTTCAGGGACATCTGGGTGTACACTCCGTACCTCCATCCCCAGATACCGGTATGAACAGATCCCTACAATTGAACTAAATTTCTAACATAAATGACCCCGAAAAAATGTATAAAATGACACTTCATCAAACATATAGTCTCATTTGAATATCTAATATACTAAACTTAATGTTACTTACATAATTTCATCTTTTATCTTATAAGATATTTTTACAGAACCATGTTAAATCTTTGAGTATCTTTCGTTTTGTTTAAAAATCCAATGATAAATAACGATAAATGAGAAACGTAACAAGTCATAATAGAAGTTTTATTACTATTATTTAAGCAATTTTAATTTATTAAATGTTGATTAAATAACAACAAAGTTTTATAAGTCTCGATGATTAATACGTGAACTATAACTTTTAATTAAATATCACAAATCATTCAATGAAAAAACTGATATACGCATTTTGATGACTTGTCATACAACAAAATCAACAAAATATAACACGTGTCACTGTTTTTTACATGGACAACCCTCGAAAATGTGTATATTGAAATAACTTTTGAAAGTCTATAGCATTTTATAAAATATTTTGTAGTTCACGGACACTATTAGAAAAGTTCGTTGTTATTTAACGAACTAAAGTCGTCTTTTCTTAGAAAAACGTTATTAAAGATAGTTTTAGCGAGGCATTTTTTCTTGTCTCCGCCCAGGGCATCAAAATCCTCATGACCGACCCTGGCCAGCTACTACCCTTATCTTCAGTTATAAATATCGGTGACTTTTTTTAGACTATGCCCAAGTTGGATGTTCGTATATATTAATCCAAAATTAAGAAAACTTTATGTAGTTCAAGTAGTTTGTTATGTAAACAACTAATATTGGTAACTTGAATCAAAATGGCCTCCTTTGTTTATTCAAAGTTATTTCAAAATTAAATGAAGTAGTACTTACTTAGTTAAGTACACTTTTTTGTTACATGCAAAAGGAAAGTGTGACCACGTTAAATGTATGAAGTCTAACGTACAATGCATGGTCCATACGTATTGAAATGTTGAAATATACATTTCATTCCCATGTGCTCCATATATATATATTCGTCATCACAACCATGTTCCATTGCTTTAAACTATGAGCTTGTTTTGGCGTTTACATTATTTTAGATAGTTAGAACTTAATAAATATATGTGACGCCCAGAAAAAAGGGGCATATAAATGACCGTAAATCCTAGTTAAGAATCGAACATCAACCATTTGAAACAAGCTAAACACTAATTAAACACATACTATCAACAAAAATGTAGCCACAAATTGACCACTTGCATATAAGAACACAAACAATGAGTCATTTCCAAATGTGCTTTATGAATCATAAATTCTACCAAAAGCCACCCTTACCAAATTCTGCCCTATAGAACATGTGGTCATCATTTTCTTTTTGTTCCCGACATCAAAATATAAGTTGTTTAGAAAGTTAGATTTAATAAACAATATAAGTAGTCATTTCCGTTTTCGGGTGTAATGAAATTTGACAAAACGATTAAAACCAAACCACTGTAGTTTACGAGTAAAACAAATCGATAACTGGAAATTTGGCCTAAGTTCTTTGTCTCTTAACGTGACGTTAAATTTAAGAAAGTGTACGGGAATCATATAGGGAATCATATAAACTAGACGAGTACTCGTGCATAGCAACAAGATATTCCAACGGCAAATGGTGATAGTTGTGATATCGTGGCTAAGTGTTTCATGTGACGTTTATACATAAAACGTAAAATAATCAAAATGTAATTGAAAAAGATTTTCTCGTATGATCAGCTTTATGTTACATTGTCTAAAGGGATATCACGTAGAACTACGAAGGTATTAATAAAGCCAGTAAAAGAGTTCGGTCAAGAAGGAGTCTACACATCAAATGTCGTGTACCAAGAAGTTTTATGTGACGAATAACGTGCATTGTTAGTTATCTCATAATTGATGTAATGTTTCATTTTTTTTAGGTAAAGGGTTTCTCCGACAAAATATATTACACCAAAAAACGTTGAAGTACCAAGGATGTAGGTGAGGTCCTACATCTAAGTCCGTTACATAGAAAAAAACAAGAACGCACCATTTGTGCTTAAAACCAAAACAACATAAGATTGACATGTCAATCTAATGAAATAACTAAATCTGTGAAAATGCGACACAACCTATGAAGCAAATTAACTTGATTCACAAGAAATGCCAAAAGCCATAAAAATCCATCAACCATTTTCGCTAGAAGCATTCCCATGCTCCGCTTCTTTGACAACATGTTCCATGTCATCAAATTTCATATCATCCCTATCAAAGTAGTGAAGCTTAGTTTCAGAAGAGAAAACGATATTTTTTTATGAGAGTCCGCTTTCCTACCCGACCAAATACCAGTCTTGCTGGGAGGAGCCTCCACCTTCTTCCTTGTATCATCAACCAAGACATCCATAGGTTTTCTATTATCTTCCTCAAGAGAAGAAAACGCATTAGACACCCGAGTACTAGTCGTCTTCTTCTGGTATGCAGATTTAGACATTTGTTGATTAGGTAGACTATGATTACCCCCCGTCCTCTGTTTGCTAATAAGAGGACCACAAAAAGCCTTCCTTTGAAAAATTTAGAAACCATCAATAAACATTCCTCATTGCTTCCTAAAATCAGCCATAACACGCTTAGGACATTGTATATCGTCATGACCAAAAACCAAACAGGTTTCACATCTCGGGGGTTACCATTCATATTCCACCTTAATAGTATGCATCATGACACCATTTCCAATAGGGTTCAGAATAGAATTCACTGTTGTGTCCTTTAGAGCTCGATCAACCCTTATATCAACCCAAGCTTGCGCATAATCCATACACCCCCAAGATCGCATACATGTGGTGACAATACACGAATCTAACATAACGAGGGTTCTAAGAGGAGTGACTATTGCACTCAAACCGCCTACTGTAAATGCCGAGACTATAACACCATGAAATTTGATCTACACAGGAACAAAAGTAAGTTCCTATTTTGACAACTTAGAACTTGGAGTCCACTTTTTGAAGATAAATGGAGCATTATGAATCAGCCATGGGCCATGCTCCAAAACCTCTTCCAAACCAGTTGCATAAGAAAACTAAATGAAGAAGAAACCTTTTTTATCCCCCATAACTCTTTTAACACCAAATTTCTTCTAGGAATTTAAAGTATAACTCTTCACAACTGGAAATCGCCACTTTCTTACCAAAAAATACCCATATAGAGTATTTTTAAACCGTGCATGTATTTCTAAGACAGACGACATGGGAATAAAAACATCAGCCAGTTTAGTTTGTTTCGTTTCAAGTGTGCGAAAGTTTACCTTTTTTCTGACTAGACTCCCCATGAAAATAACTAGCAAAGGTAGGATGACGATGCATACCATCATGTTTTCGATTAGCTCCATTCGTTCCCGAATCCAAATCAGATTTAGAACCACACTCAGGCTGCTTGGAACCATTACCAACCCTAAAATCAGAATCCACACAAGTATCCGTGACAACAAAATCAACGCCATTCTTCTTAAATATTGATTTCAATGGTTCCGCACCCGTATTATTCTCATCTATTCTCCCCCTTTCATAACAAATCTTTAGGATCCAATAACCCTAAAATTGACACAACAAGACGTAGAATACAATCTAACAAGCAACAACAAGATTTCACGATAAGCACACGAGAAAAACAAAAGTCAGAAACCCAAAAAAATGCACGAAACCTTAATTATGGAACCCTAAAAACGCAAAAGAAAATCAAACCAACAAGGGAATGATTTCAATATAATGAATAAAGAACCACAAATAGGGCAAGTGATTAAATTAGGGTTAGTGAATAACAAAGCACCAAGGTCCAGGGACGGAGCTACGTAAGGGGGTTCGGTTGCCCCAAGATTCTCACAACTTTCTATTATTATACACACTTTGAGTAACTTAATCTATTATAGTGTATCTGGCCCATCCAACGACCTACAATATGATAACAAGCTTATTTACATTTATATTTTGTTGATTCAACAAGTTCTACTTTGTTCGAAAGAAATAGAAAAGAAATAGTTAATTATACTTAGCTTAGACATTTACATTTTGATGTAGCTAAGTCTAATTTCTACAGTTATAATTCATAAAATAGTTAACTTTGAAGTATGAATCATCCATTTAGCTTGTTACCCATTTGATTCAAAAAAAATAATGTTTATTTGTTTGTTACATACTACTACCATTTAATTTTATCCTAAGTTTTGGTTTATTTTTACGTTTAATAGTAGTGAGGATGAAAATGTACGGTTTATCAGTTTGCTACTTGGCCCACCCAAAACAAAATTCATAGCTCCGTCACTGCTAAGGTCGATTATGAAAAAACCCTAAACAAAAAAGGGAAATCAGTTGCTTATATCGTTGAAAAAACAATCAAAATTGAGACAAGAAATGAGAATCATGAATGTATAATCACTCTCGTAGTAGTTCGATTGCAAGAACAGAAGAATAAGATTAGTGGAATTCGCATTCGAATGGTGGTTTGAGGTTACCGACGGCTAGGGTTTTTGAGAGAGATTTTTTTCCATGCTTTGGTGACTTTCGTAATGTTTTATTTTCATTTTCACTATTTTTTATATGTTCTTTGATACATTTTAAGAATTTTTCTATAAGCCAAATAACTGCATGTTTATATGTTTTGGATACGCCGTATCCTTAAACTAACTTAGGCGCCAAGGAGTTACCTCGTAGAGATAGTCAACGCTGACCATGCCTTCGTTACGTTGTATTCCCATTAGTGGGATACGGCGTATTGCCTTCGATGCATGTCTGGTCAAGTCTTCTCTTGGCCTCCATACGGTGTATCCTCATAATCTAAATACGCCGTATTCATCTGAACGAACTTGATCTCCAATTCATCTAAGTAATATATACGGTGTATCTCCATTAGCATGGATATGCCGTATACCTCGTCTCAATACGGTATTTTCATCGTTTAAGCTCCAAATCATGCGTCTTTCCGCGTCTTTTCCACTTTTTCTCCATAATTACTAAGAATCACAAATATGAACAATTAAGTAACAATTCTTAGCATACAGTATGATAAATGAGCAATATATATAAGATAAAAGATGCATAATATATGTACTTATTCGATCACATCAACATGCAATTAATTTTGTCTTCTTTTATGATTTAGAGTTTTAGGTATTTTTGGCAACCATAATTGGAAACCCTATGTTTACAAAGTTATCATAAAGAAACAAGATTACTTGCGGAACAAAAAAAACTAATCCATGTTAACCTAAATCCTATATGGGTCAATTTTATGTATCCTAGTCAGATGGAATCATAAAATTTGACTAACACAAGTCTTGGTGACCAAGCTATGAGTTTCCATATTCTGATGATTTTTTAGTTTTATTTTATTTGGAATATGAGATTCCCAAATATGGTAACTAGGGTTTTAAATCATTTTAAAGCATAACCGGGTAATTAGGAAATTAATTTTTTATTAAAAAGTCCATAATAAAATTCTTCAAAAATAAAAACTTGGTGTCTTGGGGTTTCTTGTTACCTAAGTCACACGCTTTTAAAATTTGAGCTTTTGAGAAACCCTAATTAGGGTTTATAAATTTTAAAAGTTAAAACCTTTTCCTAAATTGGCAATATACAACAATAAGGTAAGAATCGTCATTGTTAGAACGACATGTTGCATTGGTGTGCGACAGTAAGGGTGAAACTCGTGGTATGCATGCACTATTAGGATGTGCTACATATGCGGTGCATGTACATATGTAGTATGTCCTAGTAAATCATAGCTTAATACTCTATTCCCGAGTTTAATGATGAAAGAAGAAAAAGTGTATGGAAAGATGAGTGGAGTGAAGAGGTAATGATTGGATTTTTTTTTGTTCCCGAGTTAAGGAGAAAATGAAAGAAGATATAACTTTTTGTGTACTGAGTTGAAAAGAAAATTGAAAAAATAAACAATTTTAGGTATATAAGAAAAGTCAAGCACATTCCTCCTTCCTTTCTTTCCAAATCATCCCAAATTGGGAAGAAGAATATGAGTGAAATTCTGAGGTAATTTACTATCCTTTCCTTTTCCCTTATCTCCTAAAAAATTCTTAGGATCACAATTTTTTTTGTTTACCTTCCCACATCTTTCCTTTTTTCTCTAAAGTTAAACTCGAGAATAGAGCGTTAAGAATTTTCACATGTAGTTTATTATTAAGTACTTTCCTGCTTTATTGTTAATCATGCATGACACGATCCTAAGCCATTGACCAAAAATGTAAACTGCATGGTTGTGATTATTTTTGCCATGCTTTTATTTTTACTATTTTTGGGTTTAGGGGGCACGCGTTTCATTGTTTATTCCCTTTCGTAATTTAATTTCAAGCAGAGTAGCTTTAAACAAATGTAAAACCAAGATGAACGTGATGCAAGGAAGCCCATACAAGATAGGAGAACCTATGGAGTACGAAGAGAGAGGAAATCTAATAGGAGCACAGAGGACTGAACTTAGTTGAGGTGTTGCTGAGGTTCGTGACACACTACCTGGGTATTGAATCGGTTTTTCGTGAGCGAGGTACTGCAATGTCTTGCTCATGACCTCTTGGTACAATGAAAGTGGTTCCCATGTTGTTGCTTTGCACAAGGGGGAGTCTGAAAGGACTATGTGCAAAGACACAACAAATTTCATATGGCTTTCACAGAAATGCCGAAGGGTCACACCAATGCGCATTAAACAAAACAGACAAGTGGAAATGAGAAAAGAGCTACGAAATGAAATAAGAGTAGTGAGGAAATGAAAATATGGCAGTATTTTCATTGAGCAGTAGAACGGTAATTATCCAAAGAATAATATATATCCAAGATAAATATTAAGTGTAAAAGACAAAACTGCAAAACCTTAGGGTTGTGGGAAGTCGGCCTAACCCCTAAGGGGGAAGTTTAACACTTGGGTCTAACTTCTAACACTTAGGGGATAATTAAGGGGTTTCCTAATCCTACTAGAATGTTCCTAGGTACCCTATAAATATCAAAGGACTTCTAGGGATTCACATAACACTCCCCTAAACCCTAATCTCTCCCTACTCTCTCTTTATCTCTCTTGTGTTCAATCAATCGGCAAAACCAAAGGGATAAATCCCTTTGGTCGATCGACTCCCTAAAGTCGACACATGTTATTCGAATTCTAGTCGACTTAGGGTTTACCCAATTCTGTACTCGCCTAGCTTGCATATGTTCGTAGCCACAGTTCTACCTATGCAGTACGGGTGGATACCTGATGCAGTCCAAGCGGTGATTTTCCCTAAGAAGCCATAACCGTGTTCGTAAAGCATCAAGATTAAGAAGAAGGCGTTTCGTGCTGATCAAGAAAGGCCGTGGAGCTTACGTTTTGCAGGATAAACAAGTAAGTAATCCTTAACACCCTTCTTATGTGTTAGATTATCTTAAAACCCTCATTAGGAGATGTGTGTACAAGGGTTTTTGGTATGCATGAACTTTGTCTGTTTATTTTTCGTTGTGCATGTTTTATAGGTTATGTGGGTGAACACCAAATCCCTACATAAACTTCCTAGCTCTCCATCACAACTTTTCCTTTTTGAACATATGTCACATAGACCTTAAGTACCATAATAGAACATCGACCATAACACTCTGTTCTCGAGTAAAAAAGGAAAGAAAAATGAAATGAATAAGAAAGTGAAAGAAATAGAAAAGTAAGTGAAGTGTTGGTTATATGTTCTTGAGATAAAGAAAAAAATGAAAGTATTTATAAATCATGTTCTTAAGTTCAAGAAAAAAAATAACTTTGTTCAAATTACATGTATGTTCTTTAGTTGTTAGTGTCAAATCTTTTAAAGAGAGCAGATTACAACATATTTTAAAATTTTCTTTCTCTTTCTTTCCAAAAATAGGTAAAATATTTTTTAAGAAAAATTCCTCTCATTTTTCTTTACATTTCCTATTCTACTTATAAAAAGACCAAAAAACACAAATAACAAAACATCTTTTTTTCTTTTCTTTTTACTCAAATTTTAACTAAAAAACAGAACATTTGATTTAATTACCAAAGTAAGTTATTAATCAAAATAAAATACGCTCTCCGTTCTAAATTAATAGTCCATATTTCTTTTTCCAAATGTCTCAATTTATTTGTCTACTAATAAAAATAGATAGGAAAGTTTGATCAAGTTTACTATATTATCTTTTGTTTGAAATTAATATTAGAAACTTAAAATAAGACTTTAATTAATTAACTAAAAATAAAAATATAATTCTATCAAAAAATAAAAAAGTAATAAATATATTTTTCTTAAACTATGTGTTTTGTTTGAAGACAATAATTTTGAGAAGCAATATAAAAAAAAGTTGATTTAAAATTTAAAATAACCACAAAAAGACTATTGCAAGTTGGTGGTGAGAGTATTTAAGGTCCACACACATACCTTAACATGTGGTAGACATCCATACACAAACACAAACACACCGCCCTCATTTCTCTCTCACCAATCCTGCAACTCCATTTACCCTCTCCAATGGCGGCAGCTATTGCTGTCCCTTGCAGCTCACGCTCATTATTCAAACTAACCCGAATGCCATTGGGTAAAAAACCCATCTCACACTTTCCTTCTTTAGTCAGAAATTTTGACCCACTTATCAGATATCGTCGGATGCCTCCTAGCTTGACTGTGTGTTTTGTGGCTGGTGATAAAAAAGTTGACACCACCCATGATAGTAAAAATAGTACTAGTAGTGGTGAGGTTGAAGGGGATGTTGTGCCTGTGATAAGGATTAGTAATAGTAGTAATAGTGTTGTTGAGGAGAAAATGAAAAGAAAAAAGTCTGAAAAGTTTACTTATCTTGTAGCTGCTATTATGTCTACTTTTGGGATTACTTCTATGGCTGTTATGGCTGTTTATTATCGATTTTCTTGGCAAATGGAGGTATGTTATGTTATGTTTTACGGAGTACTATTGTTTATTATGTTTTGTCAATGAATCCTTGCAAAAGTATTTAGGGTGGTCAGAAAAAAGTTTCAGAAATGTTGACTATATATCCGGGTTAGACCACGTACATTTGAGTCACATACATATTTGTATTCTCTGGTTAACCGGTCAATAAAAGATTTTTATTCCATTGCATAGAGGTGGAAGACAAACGAGCAACCAGCTGCGTTCGCTAGGCTTTTTTTGGATTGCAAAACTAGTTCTTTTGAAAACAATATTTGTGAATTTAGGTGTCATAACATTACTGTGCATAACTCGTTAAGCTGACATGGAAAACGTCATCCGAAAAATTTTATATGTTGTTTTTGTTGGAGTGTTAGGTTATCTTTTGGGTTATCCTGGTTATTGAAATTCTGTAAATCTGTAAGCTTAATTTTAAGCGTGTACGAAATTATCTAACTTGACCTTATTGACTTAAACAAGTAGTAAAGTCAACATTGGTAACTGACAATCCATTAAAAATGAGTTTATCACATATTAGAAGTGGTATCACCTATTGTTTATCACTTTTTTCATGAGTTATGTAAATTTTGAATACACCTACTAAGGGTGTTTGGGTCATCTTTAAAATGATTATTTTAAGGAATTGCCAGTTAAGTAAGTCTACAACAAAGGAAAACTAATTTTTTTTCATGTGGATGCCTCCTTAAGTTGATTGACTGTGTCCAGCTAGTATTAAAAAAAAACTGAAGTCCTTAAATATATCAGTCAATTATATTGTTTTGATTGTATCTATTTTTGGGGAAACTGAAATGGATTTGTTACAGGGTGGAGAGATTCCTTATGTAGAGATGTTCGGCACATTTGCTCTCTCTGTTGGTGCTGCGGTAACTACTCAATTTTCACCATTTTTATAAATACTTTTAAGGGGTGTTTGTTTAAGCTTATATTTGGCTTTTGAGTTTTCATGGTTTCGGCTTATATTTCATACGCCAATCTTTCCGGTTTAGTTTGAATCACGGGTTTACAATAATAAGTTTATGTAAGTCTGTAAGTTTCTAAATAAGCCGAAAAACTAGGCTGATAAAACCTAAACTTATAAGCCCAAAAATAAGCTTAACGGAGCGCTGTCTAACTTGTGTTTTTTTATACAAATTAGCTGTTTGATACGAGTTAAATGATACTGATACAGGTAGGAATGGAGTATTGGGCTAGATGGGCGCATGAAGCGCTATGGCATGCTTCGTTGTGGCACATGCATGAGGTAATTAAACAAATCATAGACCATATTACTAAACAGATTTTGTCTTTGACTCCATATCTCAACACAATTATTTATTGTTGCAACTGTTTCTTCAATTTAATTTGGATCCCCATGGAAGAATATTGGTACATATTTCAACCTACCCTTAAAAGTTTTTTTCACAAATCAAGGGTTCAAAGTCTTCAAAGTAATTAAATAAATTTTGGTCTAGTCAAAGATGTGTATCATTAAAATTAGTCGATTATTGATTTGTTACAAGTGGGTCCATGGCATATTGCTTGTTTGTTTGATTTTGATATTGACTCGATGAAACTTGCAGTCGCATCATAAACCTCGAGAAGGTCCATTTGAGCTCAACGACGTGTTTGCAATCATAAACGCCGTGCCAGCAATTGCTTTACTCAACTATGGTTTCTTCCACAAAGGCATATTTCCTGGTCTATGTTTTGGTGCGGTAAGTTAGTCACTTAGTTGTGCAACTTATTTCACTCACAAATAATCAGATAAACAATGCGCGCTGTATTTAAGAACTTTTAATAATGTATTGATACGGCATTTGTCATGGTACTGAATAGACAGATGATTAATTGCTAGTGCTCGGCAGTCATTGTCGATTACAACCTAACCTAAGATTGTGAAAAATGTTTTTTCTCAAATGTGTGGTTCTTGCGACTATGTAGGGTTTGGGGATAACGGTGTTTGGAATGGCGTACATGTTCGTCCACGATGGACTTGTTCATAAGAGATTCCAAGTGGGCCCCATTGCAAATGTTCCCTACCTTCGAAAAGTTGCAGCTGCTCATCAGGTAACCAAACCAAACCAACACATGTGATCACCATTCATTCACACGTTTACTATCAAACAAAACTTTATATTATAAGGTTTTTTGAAATTAAAATATTGTTTCAAAGTTTGTCGTTTGTCCCAAACAAAATCCTAGTATGTGATGCATATGTCTACACATATGCATATGCATTTGTATGTGTAAGTGGCTAGAAGTATAAAACTTTTTTTAGATTAAGGTTAACTGTAATTGAAGTATCAAAAGATTTCACACTTTTGTTACTAGTAATAGCAATGTACTATAAAAGTTAATTGGAAATAGCAATATATATTCACTGCTTAACTATTGTTAGCCATATAATCTTTTTTTTTCCCTTCCGTAAACTGATTTTCGTTCTTATACTAACGATGTACTTTCAGTTTCTATTAATGTCTATATTTTTGTGCTTGTGTTAAAAACACATTCTGCAGGTTATTTGTGATCGCTGCTTACATTAACAAAATTTAATAAAAATAATGGAAGTATTGCGTATTTAAAACTGTCTATAGTTCAATAGAAACTCTTACTTGTATCTCATAGAGTGTTTTACTAAAGATGTGTAATGATAACAAAGGAATGTCTAATCTTTATTTTGTGACCTTTAGATAACATGCGTAAACACACGCATAGCGTTATGTACCATATTATATACTATCTAGCTAACAAAGCTTTGGTTGGTTTTTCCAGCTGCATCACACGGAGAAATTCAACGGAGTTCCTTATGGCTTGTTCTTAGGACCTATGGTACATCTCCTCTCTTATTCTATAATCTTCTTTGACGAAGACTTCCAATAATTACCTATCCTTTGGTACATGATCTAAGTCATTGTATGGTCGTTTATCGGGCTTTAAGTTTTTAATGTTGGTTATGCAGGAGCTTGAAGAAGTAGGAGGAATGGATGAGTTGGAGAAAGAGATCCAAAGAAGGATCAAGTTGTATAAAAATTAATCATATATATAAAAAAAATTAAAATTTACATCTGTTTATCTTGTTATTTAGCTTTTGGTTATTAGAAAAAAGTACAAAGCAATGATATACTTGAGATGGAATTCATTTTTGTGATCAATCTAATTTTAAAAGAAATCGTAGTTAAAACCTTTGTGCACATAATGATTTTGCTATCTTAATTTCGTTGAACATATCATAGAAATGTGAAGAATTCATTAACTAAAAAATCAATTGTTTCACTCTATACTAAAATACACGTAAGGGACAAAAGTTATGGAATTTAGGTGGGTTTCAAATTTTAAACGTGAGGGGCATCATAACGCGTTCGTACCAAATTATACATATAATCAAAATAAAAGTGATACGACGTCGTTGCACTGTCGCTTGCTACAGTACGCTACAGTGTTTGGCTCATTGGGCTCTCATTTTGAGCCGGCACATTTAGTTTTTTTTCCCCGTGCTACGGTGTTCGGCCCATTAAAAAAAATTCTTTTGCTATATGGGAAAAAAAACCGTTGTTGGCCTAAAATAGAAAAAAAAAATTACGGAACGTACACCTCACTTTTTAACTATTTACGGCTTTCCATCGGCCTGACCCAAAAAAAAAAGGTTTTACTTTATGAAAAAAGGGGAAAAAAACCCTGTCGGCCTAAAATAGGAAAAAAAATTACGGGACGTACTCTCATCTTAAGACTTTTTACGACTTTTTTACGTAATAAACTTTATTTATTAAATATACAATACATATCTACCCAAAAAAAGAGCTTTTACTTTATGGAAAGAAAAAAAAACTCATGTAGGCCTAAAATAGGAAAAAAAAAATTATGCGACGCACTCTCACCTTTTAACTATTTACGACTTTTTTACGCAATAAACTTTAATTATTAAATATCCAATACAAATCTACCCATTCATTCAAATTAAAAAACACCCGCGGAAAGATAAAAAAACAAAAACAAAAAAATAATTATTATTATTCGGGAAAAAATTAGCCCCGCCGCAACACGCGAATTCTTATGCTTGAGCACACCAATAAAAATAACCCGCCCCGCAGCAACGCGCGAGTACTTTTAACTTGTTTCTATCCAAATGAAATTGAGCCGTAGGGCCCATCATAAATGTGTTGTAAATATATATTTTTCAAAGATTGTTTAGGATTTAATCATAACTGATGACGTATAACACGTATAGCAGGCTTTTGGGCCTAGACTACTTAAGCCATACATTGGCCCAAGCCCAATAAGACAATCAAAAAACACAATGGACCAAAACTAAACCCAGGCCAAACTGGCTACGGTCCGGAGGCAGCAAGACGGACGAAGGGCTTCCGGAGGACACTTCCGCAGTGTCACACCCCGACAAAGGCGGAAACTCGAGAATGCAACATAATGATTAATCATAACACAAGGTACAAAATAGAGAAAACTACATTGCATGAACTCCAAGTGCTATGAATACCATCAACCTTGAACAAACTCAAGTGATGTCCCAAATCGCAACTAAAATCCACAATCTCTTACATTTATTCATATGCCCTCGTAGGGGACCATAACCAAACTTAATCCAAGATCTCCAAATACTAAAATCAAACAGCAAGCAAGACTTCAAACGAAATTCCACACGGGATACTTCTAAGTCTTCTATCAATCACCAAACTAATCATCTTTCACTTCACCTGAAAATGATACTCGAAAACGTCAACAATAATGTTGGTGAGCTCGTAGGTTTGACCTTAAACCCAAAAGCTGTGCCAATATTTCAACAGTGGACAATAGTGCTATATGACAGTGAATATATGCTAACAATTCAAGACATAGCATCCCCGCTAGTCATATCTCAACATCCAATAATAAACCTAGAGTCGCAACTCCCAAATCACTAACGCACCTAAAGGGCATACCAACTGGAGCACTATATTAGGGCGTACCACACAGAACCTTGCATGCCAAACACAGTACATGCAAGTACCACACAGAACCTTGCATGCCAAACACAGTACATGCAAGTACCACACAGAACCTTGTATGCCAAACACAGTACATGCAAGTAAATCAACACATAATATTCACATAACAGTCATAAGCACATATCTTGTCCCAAAAACAAAACCACATTTCGCACAGATCAATTCAAAACATTTCAAAACACATTTGAGTATCATTTTCCCCCAACGGAAAAACCAGTAAAAAGTGGGGCTACGAGAACTCACCTCAAGCAAGTCTTTAGCTACCCAATCTCAATCACACAAGCAAATGCAACGACGCCCGCACACGACCTAGTCCAGTTAATGTCCCAATTTAATCATCCAATTCCAAAACAATCTTCATGTTTGATGCATAGAGTTTAGACGCGTTGTACAATTACCCAAAACAGTTTTAGTGGTGTGATGGTTGACGACTTATCTCCACAATCATATCAATCTCATTCTCCGATAATACATACTTATACTATTTAGCGTAAATAGATAAGTAATATAATAAATATTTATAATTATTAATTATAAATATATCTCGACAAGTCTATTCGGTACACCTTAGACACTTCAAAATAATCATTATACGGTTGAAAATGAAACGTTTACTCATAATAAACATATTAGAGAAGTTTCAATAAAAATTATATTTTTCGTCTTTTAGTGAATTTATTAAATAAATAAAATAATTAAATATTATTTTATTATTCAAAATAAAAAATCATGTTTTAAAGAAAAATTTTAAGTATAAACTTTTTACGAAATTTCGACATGACCTGTACGCTCATACAACGTTTTCCAAGGTTTCAAACCCATTTTATTCAATACTTTTTCCCAAATTCGACACTTATCGACAAAAATTCTAAAAATCTCAATCTTAACGCTTACCAGCATTTTTTCCCAAAAAATCAATTATTATCACTTCGATAAATATATTTTCTACTATCAAAAGTGATGTCAAAATTCCTCATAACTACTAAATACCGTGTTATTTGGCTTTAAAGGCCAACAAGGTCCTAATTAGGGCTTTTATAAGTAAAATATAATACAAGTCCAAAAACAAGGTCCATTTACATATATAAGTATATACTTATATGTAGAAATAATCCGGACCACAATAAGCCCTCCCATTAAGCCGCGGCTCAAATAGACTTATTAGGCCGTGAGTCCATAAACTCCAAAATACGTATATTAAGCTTGAAAATAAGCTATAGAGCTACGTATTGCATTTGGTTACTACCATAAGCCTCAAAAATAGTCCACAACATACGTCATAATACAAAAATAATCAAAATCACTTTCCTAGTGATTTTGGAAATCTACACGTGATATATAAGCCTAAATAAGCCAAGAAATAGCTTAAAAAGCCCGAATAAGCCATACATGCTACTATCAAAAATAAGCATTCTAGCATCATATATTATTCAACCATCACGACCACAACATCAAAACTACAAAAACCCTCTTTTTCTTTTTACCATACACTAACAAACACCACCTTTTTTATCAATTCGCTTCAAATTAATTTTCACAACGATTAACTTGTACAACTAACATCTATGTATCAAAATAAACCCAAAAGGACAAACGAAATTTAAATTTGAAAACTTACAAGAAAATCTTCAAAAATGTATATTTCGACACGAACCGGACAACTCAAACGTTGTTTAAATGAACACCCAAACACTCGTATCAACCCGAAATATCACGTTCTCGATCAAAGTTAGAATTTTTATGGTGGTTTGTTGTTGGTGAGGTCGGACGAACACACACACACACACTCTCTTAGGTGTGTGTTTTTTTGATAATAAAATGATAAGGATTTTGGGAAGAAAATGGTATCTTATGTACATCCTTAGACAAGTTAGCTAAAATTAAGCCATCTTGTCTCCCCTCCCTTACTTGTAACCGGTCAAGGCATCCAATGGGTGTCGGGTCTTTCTTTTCGTGTCAGGATCACTTAAATACTCGTAAAACTCAATCGTAAAATTTACCCCAAAGTTAATTAGCATTTTATTCACTTTAAAATACTTTTTCATTAACCTAGAGTATTTACACGATATATTTTTCACTTTACACCATTCAAAACTCATTTGGACATTAACGGACGTGTCGGACTCGTTTTTTTGACATTTCTCAAAATTCACGGGTCGAACCACCCGGAATACGAATAACATAATAATGCCTTCCAAAAGGGATTATTAAGCACAATAAACGTCATATCATCACATATCTCATAAAATCACCACTGTCAACACGATACAAAATCTGAATTAACTAAAAAAAGTCAAATAGTCAAAGGACTATTAATGAAATTTTCAGAACACAAAAAGGGCAAAGGTTAAATAAAGGAATATCATCAATTGCTACTTCCTCTTCATCAAGAACAATTTTCATTAAGCTTTGAAACTCAGTTGTTTCTTTATCCTCATCCACCTTTTGCTTCTTGGTAGACTCTTGTTCTAGCTCATCTCCTGCTCTCTTTGAACTACTCTCTTGTGCCATTTTCTGGCTCAGCTAATTCTTTGAATCTTTTCTTTCACCAACTTTGTATCCATATCTACAAATGTGTTTACCCTTTTCATAGCTTTATCAAATAAATTCTGAATAGAATCAAAGCTTTTGTTCTTCAAATCTTTGAGCTTCCATCCTTCTATGTTTTTCAAATAAGTACACATGATACTTCTTTGTTGAGCTTTTGTTGGTGGTATGTTCCTCTTTTCTTTTGCTCCTTTTGCAGCAAAGTGTTTTCTTCTTTTCTCTAAGAGTTGTTGAAACATCCCCTTTTCTTCAATGGTCAACTCTTCTTGTTCTCTTGCTTGCAATCTTTGAGCCAATTGATAATCAGCATTAATATTTGCTTGAATATCATTCCATTCTTCAATCAAGGCTACATTGGCTTTATCCTTTTCCCTTGCAAGCCGCACTTCCTCATCAAATTTAGCTTGTAATCTTATAGCTTCTTGTTCATCAAAGCTGATTTGATCTTTCTTCTTCATCTTCAAAGGTTCTTCAACCATTATACCTTTACCCTTGTCTTTGAAGGTAATTATTAATTTGTTGTAGTTGTTGTTATTTGATTCACTGGCTCTTTGACGAGAATTCCTTTAGTAGTTACTGTTGTAGCAGTAGTAACCTTAGGTTTTATACTTTTTAATTCTGCCAGTGCTTGAGCCAAAGTTATTCATCTTCAGTTATTGTAGCAGCACTAACTGGAATTGTATTGGCAGTACTAACTGTTGTAGCAGCAGTATTAACTTGAGCAGCATCATCTTTTTTACTATCAGGAACTCCTTATTCTGCAATAAATACTTCTTCACGAGCAAGATCACTCACATCAAACATTATATCATCATGCCTCACCCGAGTTTCATCAACCAATGTAATCTCTGCATCTTTATCAATGTCATCAATTTTCCTCCATTATTTAGATGCATCCTCCTAATCACCCAAACTTACTTCATCAGAGGAAACTATTCTCGCAGATCTACCAACCTTGTACAATCTTTTAAGCTTATGAGTTCTTGACCCTCCTTTCTTCTCTAACTTCTTGACTCTTAGTTTCAAACTTGAAATCTCCTGAGCTTGAGCAGTCGTGTTTCACCGTCAAGCCACCCTTTGATGTCAAATTTGGTAAAAATCCATCAATTCCTTAAGTGTCATACTATCCTCATCAGCTACATTTGTAGGACCACTAGGCTGAGGTACCTCAGTGTCCTTCTTCTTAGGCCTCCTAGATTTTTGTTTCTTTTGGTGTTGAGATGATGATGGTTGAGTAATGATGGGTGTGTGATGGGGATCAATTGGCATTGTTAAACCTTCACCCATTTCTTCTTTGAATTGAGCACCACCAAGTTGGAAATAAGTGTGTTCCTTCCAGGAAAGCCTTTTCCTACCCTCTATTACATATTCCAAAGGATCTTCTTAGTGTGAGGGTGTAACATAATCCTCTGTTACTTGACACCCTTTCCATTTGCTTATTCAAACACACTTGCACAAATCATGGATACATTAAGAATTTTCCAGACACATTCTCCAGGTTCTTCACCATACTTTCAAAAATATTCTTTAAAAAATTGAACTTTTGGTTTGTAGCTAAACAGATAATTGCAGAAGCCATAGTGCTACTAAATTCATTCTATGCAGTAGTCTTAGCACTTAGCATGCAAAAAGGTAATGCATAAGAATTTCCATTATGGATAAAAGAATGCCTTATAGAATTTTTTCATACCTCATCCTTGTAAGTTCTTCAAAAATGGTAGCATTAGGCAACCAATTCGTTCCTTCCTCATTATGCAATTGAAGATAACGTCTAACAGATGCTTCAGTAATAACTATCCCCCCCATCCACTAAGGCTTTTAACTGTTGTTCCCTATTAACCGTTTTTACCTTGACAGTAGCCCAGAATTATTCAATACATGAAGTATAGATCGTAGGATTAACCGTTAGTGCATACTTGATAGTGTGTGCATTAAGAAATCCACTATATGCTCAAATCCTTCACATTCAGTGGGTTTAGCCAAATATGCGACTAAATTATGAGTATCAGCAAACTGTAGGTCGTCATTGTGTTGGGTTTTGATAATGAATGATGAAATTGAGTTAGGGTTTATGATTATAGAGTATATAATTGAATGAAATCGATTAAATGAGTGAATGAAACCCTTAATCGAAGTATTTATGAAACTACCCTCAACAACATTAACGTTCACCAGCAGTTGTAAGTTATACCTAGCAACGTTAACTTTCAACAGCAGTAGTAAGTTTATGCCTAGCAGCATTAACTTTCCCCAGCAGCAGTAAGTTTATGCCTAGCAGCATTAACTTTTTTCCTCTAGTCTCAGTCGTATATGCATGCAACATTAACTTTTCCAGACGGCAGTAAGTTTTATTCCTAGCATCATTAACATGAATCACCAGGATTAACTCCAATTCCATTCTAATTAGCTTTTCCATCATCAAATTAACAAATTAGCTCACAAAATCTCTCTGTCTGTTTTTGATTTCTCTAAATTCTTTTTACTCACAATTCTCTCTTTTTGTTTTTAAACAACTCTCTTTCTGTTAATAACTCACCACTTCACTCAATTGCTTTTATCTCACCAAACACTCTATCTGTTTATTATTTCACAGAGCTCCTCTTTCTATTAAACACATAAATTCCTCTTAATTCTTTATCTCACTAAATCACTCTGTCTGTTTTTATCACACATCTCTCTTTCTATTTTATTCTCACCAACTCTCTCAAATCTGTTTACCTTACCATTTTCATAGTTAAGACTTTAAAGATTGAGCATTCTAATACTAGCAATCAAATATTAAAATCTACTTACATCAAATGCTTTTGTAAGCAAATCTGCAACATTCTTGTCAGTATGAATCTTGATCATTTGAATTAGCTTCTTTTCATTGGCATCTTTGATTAAAGTATGTCTAATCAATGTGCATTTGTTTTTTAATGAAAGCATAGGTTTCTTAACTATGGCATATAGTAACACTCATATCAATATAGATCTTTGTATGCATAAAGTTATACCCATAATCAAGCAATTTATTTTGAATCTAAAGCACTTGACTACAGTAACTTGAAGCAGCTACATATTCAGCCTCTAATGTGGAGTTAGCAACTACAGTCTGCTTCTTGCACTGCCATGAAATCAATCTACACCTAAGAAATTGACAACCTCCTAATGTAACTTCCTATCCTAAGCTTGCATCCGCATAATCACTATCAGTGTATGCTACCAAATCAAAAGGTGAATCTTTTAGATACCAAAGGCCTAATTTAGGTTAACCTTTTAAGTACCTAAAAATCCTTTTCACAGCATAAAGATGTGACACTTTTGGATTGACTTGATATCTAGCACATGCACACACTGCAAACATAATATTAGGTCTTGAAGATGTAAGATACATCAATGAACCAATCATTGACCTATACAAATGAACATCCACTTCTTCACCATCTTCATCCAACAAAGGCTTTTGAGTTTCCATAGGTGTGCTTGTTGTCTTCACATCAGTAAAACCAAATTTCTTCAAAATCTCAGTCACATACTTATCTTGACTGATAAAAATCCCATCTTTCTTCTGCTTTACTTGCAGTCCTAAAAAGAATGTGAGTTTACCCATAGAACTCATCTGAAACTTCTTATGCATCATCTTCTCAAATTCAGTGCATAATGACTTCTTTTTAGAGCCAAAAAGGATATCATCTACAAATACTTTAATCTAAACAGAAGTATCACTTTTGATCCATTTTGATGTAAACAAAGTCTTGTCCTATCTTTCTTCTCTGAAACCTCATTCCAACAAATAAGTTACAAGGTTTTCATACAAGCTCTAGGAGCTTGATGTAAGTTTCATAAAGTGCCTTTTCTACTTTGTATACTCTGTCAGGGAAGTCTGGATCTTCAAATCCTAGTGGTTGACAAACATAGACTTCCTCTTCAATCTTACCATAAAGAAAAGCACTCTTGACATCCATCTGGTACACCACAAAGTCTTTAAATGAGGCATAGGCTATGAAAAGCCTAATTGCTTCAATTCTGGCAACAGGGGCAAAGACTTCATCATAATTTATCCCTTCTTCTTGTGTGTACCCTTGAGCAACCAATCTTGCTTTGTTCTTTATCACAATGCCTCTTTCATCCTTCTTGTTCTTGTAAACCCATTTAGTGCCTATGGCCCTTTTGCTATTTGGTAAATCCACCAGGGTCCAAACCTTTTGTAATTTGAATTGTAGAAGCTCAACCTGCATAGCTTCTATCCAGCTTGGATCCTTCAATGCACGAATTACCTTTTTGGGTTCTTCTTGTGATAAAAAGCAAGCAAACAAGCAATTTTGAAAGTCTTTATGGCTTGTTCTTTGCTGAACTGAACTAAACAAACTATGTTCTTCCAAATTCTTTATCATTCTTCTTGTTTGAGGTGCTAAATTCAAAAGTCCTAATATTTGTTCAACTGGATGAATTAATTTGTGTATTCCCTTGTAGTTGGAATAGACTGACAGGCCATCAATTAATTTCAAATTATTCATGTCAGCCTTTGCACCAACATCTTCATCATCATCTGAATAAACAATATCTTCCAATTCAGGCATATTTGGATCATCTGGAAGTTCAATGCTTGTTTTTGCACCAACGTCATTAACTTCATTTATGCTAGCAACATTAACAGTGTTAGTGTTGTTAACATTATCCTTTTTCTCTTGATTATTACTTGAATCACCACCTTCTTTTCCTAGTTCTTTAGTAACCTTCTTTTCATCATCTCCTGAAGGGTTTGAATCTAGTATAAGGAGAACTCTTTGAACTTTAAGAGAATGGTGGATCAACAGGCCACAATGGTAGCAAAATGTAATTCTTTGCAGGTACTAATCGTCCATTCCTACTTTACCTGTATCATCACATGCTTTTGTATCTGCATTACCATTACACTGATTTCCTGCCATAACTGGCTTATAATTCATTGACTTTGTTAGTGCATCAATATCAAAAGGCTAATTTGGTCCACTTCCTACAATATTAGGTATATTCTCACTAAATTAGACATGCAGGTTCTCTTCAACTATCCTAGTTCTACTATTGAATACTCCTCAAATGCTTACAATTGATTAAGGTATCCCAACAAAAGAATCCTTCGTCAGTCCTTACATCACAACTTGCCTAACTGATCTATGTGTTTTTAGACTTGTAACATGACACCCAAATGGTCTCATAAATCCTAAAGCTGGTTTTCTACCAAGAAAAAGTTCATAAGGGGTCTTGTTATGAGGCTTAGTTACTAATACCCTATTTTGTACATAGCAAGCAAAATTAATATGGTTTCAATCCAAAAGTAGTAGGTAGCTTAGAATTAAGCTAGCATTGTCCTAGCAGCCTCAATTAGTGTTCTATTTTCCTCTCAGCTACTCCATTTTGTTGAGGAGTTCTAGCTACACAAAATCTCTCTAATAAATAACCTTTTCTCATCACAAAACTAATTCATCCTCCTTATTCTTGAACTTAGTTCCATTGTCACACCTGATTACCTAACCTTATTGATCTATAAGAATTTTCTACTCTAGTTATAAAGGACTTAAGAATGCCACTAGTCTCATCCTTAGTAGCTAGAAAGAAAACCCAACTAAACCTACTGTATTCATCTGTGACAACTAGGCAATACATATTTTTTATTAAGCTTTTTACAAATATTAAACCAAACAAATCCATGTTCAACATATGTAAAGGTAAGCTGATTGAACTTACTATTTTTGACTTACAAGAAGCTCTATGTTGCTTTCCCTTTTGACAAGCAACACAGTTTGATCATTTTCAAAAATATTGAAGGTAAAGGCCCCCTCCCCCTCTTTACAAATTTCCCTTAATCAGCTTATCATAGTTTTAAAATTTATTGTCCAAGCCATCTATGGCCAAAGTTTAGACATAGAAGAGGGTTTTGCAAAGAGACAAGTATAAACCTCTTTAGGAACAATAATCTTAAATCACCACTAAACTTATTGTTCTTTCTAGGATCACTTAAGTAGAACATTGACCTTTCAACAGTTAACTTAAAGTTGGAGATAAAACAATCATTCGAGCTATGTCATTAAGAGAATACTATACTAATTTGTCAACAACAATTGGAGACACTAAAGAGGTTAAACTTGAACTCTCTTACAAAATAAACATTCTCAAATCTAAATTGCCAGTTTATGAGTATACCACTGCCTTAGAATAACCCCCTCCTTTGGGCTTACCTCTAAAGGCAACAAAACCTTATCAATTTACTATTATAGTCTTTAAGATAGACATGTTCCCTGTCCATGTGTCGTGAGCATCCACAGTCAATCACGTCCTATCATAAAATCCTTTTATGGATTGTCCCCCCCCCCTGCACATGATAAGAAAATCAATTTCTTTATGGGGACCCAAGCATCACTACTTGGATCTTCCTTGAGAATAAATATAATCAAATCTTTTAAATTTCATTGATGCACTGTTGTGTTTAGAAACATGGTCCAAAACTTTAGTCTTTGGTTTCCAAACCCAACAACTGAGCCTTAACAGCAATAACAAGGTTTCCCCTAAAATATATTAAGTAACTGCTTTGACCTACAGTATTAACATTAATCCCTTAAACAATATAACCTTCCTGATAAAATTACTGTTTTTAGATGCTGATTTTGGATTGTTTAATGGGGCATTCTAACAGTTAAATGTGCTTTATTAAAAATATTTGTCATTGATCTTACACTATTCACTGTTGTTCTAGGTAAAGCAGTATTAACTGGTTTAGCAGTAGTAAGTGATACTAGGTTGACCTCATTATACTGCCATTTGGAACCATGTTCTTTATGACTCAGGGTGAGTCATCTAGAATAAATCTGTGATATCACCCTTGAGTATAGTTCCACACTGGTTTAACCATCTTTTTATTATTAAACTGTCTCTGATGGTTATTACAATCATACTGCAGGTGAACAAAACTTCCACACACATAGCAAGCTTTGTTAATCATCTCAAAATTACTCCATGATATTTGAGACATCATGTAATTCCAGTTTCTTTGGTTTCTTCTAGGACTATGTGTGTTCCAGCCTGTTTTTTGAATAACTTGTTAATAGTTTTTTCATTAGGAGATTTTACTTACTCTTTAGATTAACAAACTCAATTTTAGCAAAACTAAACTTAAACAATTTTCTTTTGAATCTTAGCCTGAGGCACATCTTCTTCCTCACTATCAGAAACCTAATTCTCAATAATTAGAGCACTATTATTCTTCCTAACTATTTTAGGCTTGTCTGCACTAGCCTTAACTTCACTAGTCTCAACTATAAGCTTCTTAACTGTATGCTCACTAACTATAGGCTTATTCACAGACTCTTCTAGACCAGAGAATGACAAATCAGGTTTTGGAGGCATAAAGTTTCCTGTATAGTGAGGTGGAACAACATTATCACCCCTAACCTGTTTTTACACTGTTAAAAAAAAAAAAAAAAAAAAAATTTAAAAATAAAAAAAAAAAAAAAAATAAACAAAAATTGAGATAAAAGATATTAAAAAAATAAAAATAAAAAAAAAAAAAAATAAAAAAAAAAGATTAATTAAGAGTGAAAACAATAAACATTTAAAAAAAGAATCTTAGAAAATAGGTGTAGGTAAATTAAATAAAAGAAAAAAAAAAAAAAAAAACATTATAAAAAAAAAAGATAAAATTTAAAAAAAGAAAAAAAAAGTATAAAAAAAAAAATTAAAGAAATGTTAACAGAAATGCACACTTAAAAAATAGTTAAAATTAAAAAAAAAAAAAAAATAAAAAAATAAATAAAAAAAAAAAAGTAAATTAAAAAAAAAAATTAAAAAAGTGATTAAAAAGATTAAGAGGTGAGAAAATAAAAGTAAAAAAAAAAATTAAAAAAAAAAGTCCCCCCCCCCCGGCGAGCCGACCCCACAGTGCAACCCACCCCAATTACGCAACACAAAAACAAAAACAACACCAACCAGACCGACAAAAAGAAAGCAAAGCTAATAAGAATGAATACTAAAACAAAACGCTAATTAAAACAAAAAATAATCAAAAAGTGTTTTATGATCCAGATCCAACTTCACCAAAACTCTGAAATGGCAACAACTCAAAATAAAACTTACGTTAAAAGAGCTTGATATCTTCTTCATAACATACATAAAAAACTAATAAACAATACTTCAAGCATCTACAGACATCCTACACTTGTATTATAACGTAACAACATTTATCATAGATTCCATAATTCTTAACAGTTGATCATATTTTGTTTTAAGAAGTTAACATTTCCAAACAAGATGAATGAACAGTTTGAATCAGAAGATACCTCAAAGTTAAAACTTGAAGATAGTGTCAGCCACGAGTGCAAGTTAGTTGGACCTTGTTTCTGCTTTGATCACTCCAATCATACCAGAAACCAACACATGAGATCCAAGCATTGGAAGTAGTTGTCTCTACTGGTACAACCCTTCTTGTGTTCTCCCTATTCATGTTTTCTTGGTTCCTTGGGGCCCTGCACTCCCTTGCAAAGTGTCCTTTTTTGTAGCAGTTGTAACACTCTACCTTAGACTTATCAAACCTAATGGTCTCAATACCATTCACAGAAAACTTCCTTCCAGTGTTCTTCAAGAATCTCCTTGCCCTTATTGTTAGCATAGCCATCTGCCACCTTAAATCCATCTCTTCTAAATCATCAGATAAATTTTTTACAAGTCCTCATTGTCAAGTTGTAGACTGTTTGTTAACTTGCAAAGAAAGCACTGATACAGCACCACTCAAGTTTGCCAATTGTTGTTATTGATAGAAGTAAGCTTGAGTGCTAGCATTTGTAGCACCATGAGAAGTATTAACTACTCCATTTGTACTGCTAGTGCTGTTTGAGGACACAAAGGCTACGTTTTATGTGTTTGTACATGAGCTTGATGTCCCTTTGACCTCTGGTTCATAGATCTTCAGGTTGTTGTAAAGATCATCCAAGCTTAATGTATCTATCTCAGGCTTGTTCTTCCACACAATTGTATGTGTGTTCCATTCTGGTGACATACTTCTTAGGAACTTTTAATTCACATATTCTTGTGAGATACTTTCACCATGAATCTCCCACTGACTGATAAGCTTTTTAAGCCTATCAAAGGTTTGATCTAACACCTTTGAGCTAGATGTAGTAAAATTTTCATACTACTACTTTAGAAGATTACTCTGAGTCTTTTTAGTAGCAGCATTCCCTCCAAACCTCTTCTCAACAGCTTGCAGTAATGACTTGGCATCTTTGATGGAGTTAAACTTCAATTGATGTTCATTAGGGATGCCCATCAATAAAGTGCTTC
>BQNB010007618.1:0-79679 GCA_026074375.1 Tanacetum coccineum | reverse complement strand
TTTTATGTGCAAGGATATGAAGACAATTATTTCATTTTTCTATATTAGGATCCCAAATATGTTTATTGATTCTAAAATATATTAGTGTATCTGATATGGTTTTCTAATAGAAATGTGTAATTTTTAAATCTGCACAAAGCTTTGATGGTTTTAAATGGGGGCAATTTTGGGGAGCAGAAGCAGATGGCACAAGTTGGTCCTTTGAACAAATGTGATTTTGGAGATCTTTCTTAGCGAATCGATGCAGTATTGTAAGGTTCTACACCCAAAGCTTGGGTACCTAACAGCCACACTGCCCACGCACTCACTTTCTCCTATTAATAATTGCATAAAGTAATTTGTAGGTTTTATGCATAATGCTTTACAGATAGACTTGGGCGATTTCAACCTGTGCGACCCATTGCCTTTCGAGCATGTGAGTTTGGTTAATTTCGAACACTGCAATCCAATTCAACAAAATAGGCAAGAAGGTTGTTTGTGATGGTCTAGGATCAGCTCAAGTAAGAAAGCAGTAGAGTGTTTTTCATGATTCAAATGAATCATTTTGCTAATAAAAATAGAAACATCAAGACTGACGTAAAAAATCGCACTTGTAGTATTGTTGTGAAATAGTAATTGATTACCTTACAGACAGAACTCTTTCGGCAGTGATAACGAATACAATAGTTGTTCTTCAATTAACTACGAATAAATTGTCTGTTTCATAAGCTAATGATGGAAATCTAGTTTCTACAATAACTTGGTAATTTCATTAGCAAGTTTTTCTGTATCCAAAAAGGATGATCCATGAGAACTAGTCGCCATTTCCGCCATTTTCTTCCACTCCAAAGCTTTATTCTTCATTCTTTGGCCCTCTGTCCCCTCCATTAACTCCCTTACTAGCTTCTCCACTGCATCCCTGTTCACATTACTTCCAATCTCCATGCCCACCTCCCATTCCTTGCACATTTGCCTACAATTAGTGCGTTGATCGCCTGAATATGGCCGACAAATCATAGGCACCCCTGCCGACAAGCTCTCGATGATCGAACCCCACCCGCCATGAGTCAAGAACCCGCCAACTGATGGGTGGTTCAAGACCTCCTCTTGTGAACACCAGCTTGCTATAAATCCTTTCTTGTTCATTGCTTCCTTGAGTTCCTGAGGCAAAACCACAGGTTCCCCTTTAACCAAATCATTACGTATAATCCATAGAAAATAGTGGTTGCTGTTAACAAGTCCCCAACCAAATTCTTGCAAATTTTGTAAAGACATTACAGCCAGACTACCGAAGTTGACATACACCACAGAGTTGGGTTCCTTCGACTGGAGCCACTGGACACACTCGGGTTCTTCCTTCCATAAACTATAACCATTGGAATATGAGTTATTAGTTTGATTTTCTGTCATCTGATTCAAAAGTAACTGAAGTGGCCCAATGGTGTAGACATTAGGAAAGATGGATTTAATATGTTTGACAAGACTAGCCTCTAGCTCTTCGAAAGTATGGATGATTATATGTGAAACCTTATGTGCGGTCAGAGCTGTTTCCAGGTGGTATTTGAACACGGGATTATCTGGTTTTGTGGGTAGTATAAACTCAGGCAGGTCCTTCAAACGGATCCCTTCCATTCCAGGAATCCAATCTATTTCGGTGTCAAGATATCCATTAGTCAAATAGCTTTCATCTGCAAAAATAATTTAAATTTTTTTAAACAGAACAAGATGGTTTTGACCTTTAGTTTTGAGAACTGAGACTCTAGGAAAAACTTTACCTTTAAGCGGAATAAGTCCTCTCTCCAGCAAGTCCTTTCCTTGGTAAAATCCCATGAATCCACAGGCAGCCATGGTCCAGAAAAGGATGATGGGAACTCTAAGCTTCTCCGCAGCAAAAATCATGTTCGTGTAAGTCATGAAACCATCACAAATAATACACGTAACCGGAGTTTCAAGCCCGGATACAATTTCAAGAAAAGAATCATAAAAATGTGTTCCTAGGTAGGTCCAGATTTCAGCTATGGTTCCAGACTGTTTGACACCATCGGGAACCGTTTTGAATTGAAAACCAGGAGTTCCGTCTAGCCAACGAGTCCCACCAGACTTTACGAGGCGTGTATGGTTAGATTGGGTGTTTACAAAGGTTATATGGACACCTTTATGGTGAAGGAGTCTGGCTAGTTTAAGCATGCACTTGATATGGCTCTGGGCTGGAAATGGTATAAACACCACATGAGGTATCTTTTGATCAACTCTAGACATTATTTTTTTTTCTGTGCAGTGGATGAATTTATACATATATATCTACAGATAAATGATCAACTTTTAGATTGGGTTCACAATCCTATAGTGGCAGCTGTTTCAATTTTTTTTTAACTTTTAGATGCTTGTTATTTGTCTGGCTTCCTGCTAGATTTTAAATTATTTAGTATAGCTTTTCGCCGTTAGAAAGAATATTGCCGCATACGTTTTGTTGATGAGTGTAATGTCATCTTTTTCTAGTAAGATAGAAAATCATCGTATTACGTACTATACATATCAATAATACCCATAGGAAGAAACTGACTTACGTTGTAACATTTCAATGATAATTACTTTAAGATAGCTAGATGAAACTTTAGCATGATGATATACACCCGTGTTCTAAAAGGCGTGCCTTGGCGTCCGCGCGAGGCGTAGCCTCGCCGTTACGATATGGACCTTGGTGTTGGCGTTAGGCGTAGCGTGAGTATTAGATAATATTGACTAAATATATTTGTACTTATCACTCCACAATTATAGGAGTTGATATACTCTATCACTCTACAATTATAGGAGTTGATTATCTCTATCACTCCACAATTATAGGAGTTGATTATCTTGTATTCTTGTCATTATAAATATAGATACATCACACCATTAGATGTGTGGTTAATTCAATATTCATTATATGGTATCAGCCTAACTTTTCTCCCCTCTCAGTCTCTTTTTCCTAGTACCTCCTCATGTCGACCTCTCAAGACAACACCTTCCCCATGAATACCCTCCTCCATATGATCCCTATCAAGTTGTCTTCCACCAACTATCTTCTATGGAAAAATCAAATGCTTCCTCTCCTCTCCTACCAGAAGCTTACAAATCATATTGATGGTACTACTGCCCCGTCGGCTACCATCACGTCTGGTGATCAATCCATTCCAAATCCAGCCTTCACTACTTGGAATGATTTTGATCAACGAGCAGTCATCCTTCTCAATTCCTCCCTAACCGAGGAAGCTGCTGCTGAAGTCTTGGGCCTTACCACGGCTCATGCAATCTGGACTGCTTTAGAGACTGCCTACAGCAACTCTTCTGTTGAAAGGATCCATTCTCTGCGTGATTCCCTTCGCAATCTATCAAAAGGCACCTCCACGGTTTCTGATTATGGTCGTCAATTCAAAGGTATTTGTGACAAACTTGCTGCTATTGGACAACCTGTAGATGAAATGGACAAGCTTCACTGGTTCGTTTGTGGTTTAGGAGCCTCGTTTGAAACCTTCTCCACTGCCATTCGCACGACCAAACCCTTTACAACTTTTCGTGACTTGTTATCTCAAGCGGAAAGTCATGAGATGTTTCTCAAATCTCTTCATGGTTCGGCCACACCTCCTGCTGCTTTCTTTTCTCAACAAAGCGGTTCTAGATCTTCACAGGGACGTCAACAACGCCAACAAAACTACTCTCGAGGGGGTGGTCGCGCTAGTAACTCAAATGGGGGTAGAGGACGTGGGGGCAGGCGTCCCCCTCACTGCCAGTTATGTCGCACCAATGGGCACTATGCCTCCTCTTGTCCATCTCTTCATACTTATGCCTCGAATGCTGCTACATCAGATGCAAACTTAGCACAAGCCTTCACCTCTCAGTGCCATGTTACTCAAGGGCACCCGGATTGGTACGTCGATTCAGGTGCCACGGCTCACATGACCTCCTCTCCGGATAATGTCTCGCATTCAGCCCCTCATTCGGGTAATATGCGTGTTTTTTTCGGTAATGGTGATGCTTTACCTGTTTCTCATATTGGTCAATCTATGGTTTCAAATAAAATATTGCTTCGTGATGTTTTGGTCATTCCTAAATTAACCAAAAATCTCCTGTCGATAAGCAAACTTACCATGGATCATCCGGTTGATGTTCTTTTCTCTCAACCATTTTTTAACATTCAGGACAGGGAAACCAAACAGGTGATAGCACAAGGACTATGTGAAGATGGGCTTTATGTGCTTCGAGATACTCCAATGGCCTTGGCGGCAACTGTTGGTGTCTCAAGAAAAGCTTCTTTTGAATTATGGCATAATCGTTTAGGACATGTTTCTTTTGATGTTATTTCAACTTTAAATAAATTGGGTGTTTTAGATGTTACTTCTATACTACCTAAACCGAATATTTGCAAACCTTGTCAACTCTCCAAAAGCCAACGTTTACCCTTTGAACTTAATTCTAAACGATCTTCATATCCATTAGATTTAATTCATTGTGATTTATGGGGTCCTGCACCTGTTTCATCAGATGGTTACTTGTACTATGTTATATTTGTTGATGATTATTCTCGTTTCACATGGTTTTATCCTTTAAAAACCAAGTCTGGCTTCTATACGGTTTTATCTGCATTTATCAAACTTGTACAGACTCAATTATCTAGGAAAATTAAAGTTTTTCAAAGTGATGGAGGCACAGAATTTGTGAATCACACGGTTCGGAAAATTTTTGAAGACAATGGCACACTTCACCGATTATCATGTCCTTACACACCTCAACAAAACGGGCGTGCTGAGCGTAAACATCGGCATCTTGTTGAAACTGGGTTGGCTATGCTATTCCATGCTCATGTTCCTGCATCGTATTGGGTAGATGCATTTAGTTCAGCCACGTACATCATCAATCGGTTACCTACTAAACTTCTTGGTAATCACTCTCCTTTTGAATTATTATATTCAAGGCTGCCAAACTACACAAATTTTTGTGCTTTTGGATGTCTTGTCTACCCATATTTACGTGATTATTCAGCTGATAAGTTGGCTCCAAGAAGTATACCTTGTGTTTTTATTGGTTACAACCCTCAATATAAAGGTTACAAATGCCTTGATTCGGATTCGTCTCGTATATATATTACTCGGCATGCACGGTTTGATGAGGTAACTTTTCCTTTTGCTAGCACCGCTAATCCTAATGCTCTTTCAACACTTCAGTTGTGCACTTTTCTAAAAGATGGGCCACCCATATCTGATGCCCTGGTTCCTGAATCTCGGCACACCAATTCAAGGCCCTCATCTTCGAGTCCGTGTGGGCTGTGCCCTGTTCCAACAACTGCTGCTGAACCAATCCATAATCCTGACTCAACGCCTTTATCACCGTATTCATCTGAATACGACAACCCACCAACCGACAGTGATGATGTCTCTTCTCATGGTGCACCTACGGCACCTCCGGCCACTGCTCCTACCGAGCCTTCGTCCGTTCACCAGATGAAGACTCATTCTAAATCGGGAATTTTCAAGACAAAGCACTCTCCTGATTTTGTATCTCTTACATCTCATGCTTTACATGCTGTTATTTTTTCTCTTGTTCAGCCAAAGGGATTCAAATCCGCAGCTAAACATCCTCAATGGATGGCTGCTATGCATGATGAAATGGAGGCTTTAAAACAAAATTGTACTTGGACCCTTGTACGACGTCCATCTGCTTCTAATATTGTTGGTTCCAAATGGGTTTATCGAATCAAATATCATGCTGATGGCTCGGTTGAAAGGTTTAAAGCACGTCTGGTGGCTCAGGGTTGTACTCAAATTCCGGGTCTCGATTATTCCTACACGTTCAGTCCAGTTGTTAAAGCTTCTACTGTGAGAATTGTTCTATCTTTGGCTGTACTCCATTGTTGGCGTCTACATGAGTTAGATGTCAAAAATGCTTTTTTACATGGACACCTTAATAAGACTGTTTACATGGAGCAACCACCAGGGTTCATTGATCCGCAATTTCCAAATCATGTATGCAAATTATCCAAGGCACTTTACGGTTTAAAGCAAGCTCCACGAGCTTGGTTTCATCGACTAAGTTCTTTTTTACTTGCTCATGGTTTTGTTTATAGTCGAGCCGACACTTCCTTATTTGTTTTCACTAAAGACTCTTGCATCATGTATCTGCTCGTGTATGTTGATGACTTAATCCTCACTGGCAACAATGAATCCTTGCTCACCTCATTTACCACTCGTCTTAATCGGGAGTTTGCCATAAAAGACCTTGGTGACCTTAGCTATTTTCTTGGCCTTGAAGTAAGTTACACTAACGATGGGCTTTTCCTTAGTCAAGCAAAATATGCCACAGATGTTCTTACTCGGGCTGCATTGCTGGATTCAAAACCCGTGTCTACTCCCTTGGCTGCTAATGAAGTGTTTGTGACAGGTGGATCTCTTTTCGCTAATCCTACTCTTTATCGATCTCTAGTGGGAGCTTTGCAATACCTCACCATCACTAGGCCTGATTTATCTTATGCGGTAAATCAAGCTAGTCAGTTCCTTCATGCTCCAACCGATGCTCATTTTCAATCTGTCAAACGCATTCTACGATATGTCAAGGGTACAATCACATATGGTCTCATTTTTCGGCGACCACATTCCAACTCTATCTTGGGCTACTCGGATGCTGATTGGGCTCGCTGTATCGAAACTCGTCGGTCCACTTATGGATATTCCATATTTCTCGGAGGCAACTTAGTATCTTGGAGTGCCAAGAAACAACCAACTGTTTTTTGATCTAGTTGCGAATCAGAATATCGTGCCATGGCAAACACCGCTGCAGATCGAGAACTTCATGCTCTACCACCGGATCGACCGACACTTTTGTGTGACAATAAAAGTGCTTTGTTTATGTCTCAAAATCCAGTTTCTCACAAACGTGCCAAACACATCGATCTGGATTATCACTTCGTTCGAGAGCTTGTTGCATCAGGTAAGCTCTATACCAAGTTCATACCAACCAAGCTTCAAGTGGCAGACATTTTTACGAAGAGTCTTTCGCGCTCTCAATTTGAGTATTTTCGGTCTCTGCTACGCCTTGGTCCACCACCTATTCGCTTGAGGGGGGATATTAGATAATATCGACTAATATATTTGTATTTATCACTCCAGAATTATAGGAGTTGATATACTCTGTATCTTGTATTCTAGTCATTATAAATAAAGATACAACACACCATTAGATGGGTGGTTAATTCAATATTTATTATAATAATGCAAATGCTTTTGTCTTTATGGTGTACCTCAATTACGACCGGAGCCTAGTCTCTCAATGACATGCGATTCCCCCCGAACTGCGCGAAATGATTGGCTATTACACAGCTCACCATCTCAAATTAATCACTGGTGAAAATCCTACTAGGTTACTGCAATGGAAATCACCAATAAAAAGAAGCCTATCTTATGAAGCCTAACCCTTTGAGAGATCTTGACCTCCGAGGAGATATAGGATCCGGACTAAAAGACAAATAATTAAGGAATATTGCATGGATACTACCACATGTAATGAGTTTCCTATATTTTCGTATCTGCACATTGGCAGACTTTTGATATACAATAGAACAACATCTTATCCTATGCTCGAAGCCTTCTTATTGGCTTCTGTGAATGTGTTCTATTCTAACTAATCCGGTTGAGACAATTGGAAGGATCTAGATATTTCCTAAGATATGACTATAAATAACGACCTCATTCTCACATTTGAGGTATGCTGTCATTAACGTACGCGCGCATCTGCACGCACACACACTCTCTCTAAAACACATTCACGAATATTCTGATTACTTAGTGAAAGGGTTTCAACATGGGAAGTAGGACCCAATCGCACAAACATTGTGAAGAAGATCCAGATCAAGATGATCCTAAGGGGGAGAAGAGCCCCAACATATTGAGGACTATATGTACATCCGTACATGGATAGTCCTACCTCGATAAACTAAAAAATCAACACAACAATCTGAAAAAACCCTGTAGTTCGTCAAATCCAATAGAAGAGTTAGAAGAACACACTTTAGCCGACACATCATTGGTGAAGATCATGGATGATGTAGAGAAACCCTATAGTAGTACATCTACTAAGGTGTTTAGTGCCGAGTCAAGGGAAGAGGAGTTAGGTGAAACAGTGGAACATGGAGATAACTATGATATAGTAGCAGATGAGTCTATAGAGAAGGAAGGGCAGGTTGAGAAACCAATGGTTGAAACGTGTGAGGGAGTATCTACACCGTTTGCCCATGCCTTTGCATCAGTTTTGAAAAAATGGAGAAAAATAAAAACATTGAGGCTATGATGGAAGTTAAGGTTGAAAATGTATTTGACACAGTGTTCTACACCGTTAACAATGAACCGATACTCAGCATAGATTATAACAACAAAAATCAACTAATATGATGAAATCTTGATGTACGTGAGAAGAGAAACAATCAGATCACTTTGATCCGGTCATTACCATAGACAACTTAAGACAAAGAAAGGATAATCCCTTTTACACATGCAAATGGAATCCAAAACTCAACAAACCAAAATAATCCCCAATTCTAATATTTTGTTTAGGATATCCAATGTATCCGTAGGACTAAGCCCAAAGTATCCCAAACGTCGTCTCGGGAATAAAGAACCCTAGATTCGACACCAACATAAGTAGTATCGGAATAAAGAACCCTAGATACGACACAAACACATAAATCGTCCCGGAATAAGAACCCTAGATTCGACACCAACGAAAGTCGTCTTCGGGAATTAATACCTTGGAGTCGACAATATAAAATAAACAATTAAAATAACTATAAACGTTATGAGTTGAGAGTCAAACACCAAAACCACAATGAAAAACCAGCAAACACATAATCTTCTCTTTAGGATTTTCCCAATCACTCCTTCCCTTTGACTTGATCACAATTTTATTCCAAGAGGAATCAACCGCAGTAAACCAACATTACATCCATCACCGAGATCCATAATCACCAAATTAATGATCTATGTCAGCACCTTAACAAACAAGAAGAACCACAGAGATAATCAATACCGCAATCGACTTCATCACCACTCATTCGTTTATCAACAATTAAAAACGCATCCACTTTCCCAATCGATGTGACTCCTTACTCCCCTCTATCGGTGTCCGTTACAACCGCCTCACTTACAGGAGGATGATAAGAGCAGCAGCCGGCACCAAGGAAGCCGAAGACAAGGGTCGTTTTCATCGCCGGAAAAAGTTGAAGGCACTATTAGATCTGAAGCCGTTATCATTATGATAGGGTTTATGGCTGAGAATTTTTGGATCGGTAAAAAGATAAGTTTTTTTTTGATCAGGTATGGTCTCTGATTGATGAGAGGGGTTACGGGTTGGTAGAGTGACGGGGTGGTAGAGCAGCGGCGGTGACGACTTGATGACCGAGTAGGTCTCAAGATCGTACCAAAGGCTCTGATACCATGTTAGACAATGAAAACCCCGTAGGTATAATTTTATTAATGACCATTATTTATAATGGTGAAAACCTTAATACCCTAAACCCACAAACCGGGCTTGGTCCTTTTTCTATAAATAACTTTAGACTAACAACTTTGAATGTACATTATATTACTTTGAATAACAACTTTGACTACATAATTAATATGATATACTCACTAATCAGTATATCCTCTAATAAGTACATGTTTCATAAGTTCTTTAGAACATGATCACAGAAAGGTTTTGGAGGTGTCATGGTTTTGTTTATTTGGTGGTGTATGTGTCGTGATTGCTTTCCTCTTGCTAGACTCTTATCAATGAATTATCTGAAAGAAAAAAAATAAAATATATCTTATTAGCTAGCACATGGCATGGCCGCCATAATATGCTGAGTTTCATTACATAATATGATTTTTTTATTATTTTTTGCTGACGGATATATTGATGGGGAAATTTGAATGGTGAGTTTGTGGAGAGACGGTATGATGAGGAAAAGTATGCATCTATGCATGAAAACAAAATCTAGACTGATATGGTGGTATATTACGTTAGATTGTGATAGTATGTTTTATCATTACCCAGGGCCTGTCATGAGGTTTCGGGGGACCATTAAATCGATCGACTAAGCATGTCATACATGACCATTATCAAAATAAAACGTTTAAACCGGCCGGCGGATAATCCTCATGACTTCCTGGATCTTTTTGGCCGACCGGCACTTTCACAAAGAGGTACAACGAGCCCCCGACAATGATTAGATATTCCAATAACGTATTTCTTCAACCGGTCACTTGAACATTTGCGAAAGAAAGTGATACGATATGATACCCTCCAGAAGAATATCCAAATATTGTTTATAGATTATGGATCAAATTCTATCTTCTTTTCCACTGTGAAAAAAAAGGTTACAGCATGCATGTGATTCAATAAGAAAAACCTATTAGTAAGAATCCTTGATAACATCTACAACACTTGAGATCTGCAACAAACTTTGTTATATTTCTTTGATCACCTCTTTAAAAAAAGATGGTACGTTTGACGCTTATTGGATATGTTTTTTACTTTCAAATTTATATGTATAGGAACTATTTAATCGGGTTTACAATAAACTAAACCAACGAGGCAATTGCTCCTTTTACAATTCACCCTATTTCAACTCGGGTTAGTCGGGTTCGAGCCAAATAAGGTTGGGTCAAATCAGGTTAGATCAAGCCAGGTTTAGATCGATACCATCATAATCACATTATTTAGTAGTCGTTAAAATCTCAAAAAGTCACGTTGTATAAATCCCATAATGAGAAAAATTAAAGTGTGACCTGTTAAGTAATTTTTTTAGTAAAAGGGTCATTAAGACCGGTTTTTTCTTAAATAACCGATGTCTTTATGTGAAATAAAACACAAACCGGTTTTCGCAAGAAAACCGGTGTTTTTGCTTATCTTTTGAAACCGGGTTTATTCAAAAGAACCGGTCTTTCTATATTTTATATTATAAAGACTGATTTTTTTATTAATACCAGTGTCTTACCCGCTACTTCCTACTATTATGCACTTTTATTGAAATAATTTCATGTTATATTGTTGTAGAACAAATTGGTGCCATTATTTTGTTTAAAATTTTTGTATTGTTGCAGATATGTCATCCATACTGTATTGTCGCAGGTATGTGATCCACACTGTATTCTAATTGCGAATGTTGTTCTGATAATTTTCAGAAACCATATCTATAATAAAATGATTCATGGAAGACTTAACATCTTCAATCTTGATGACTCGACATTAACCATTAAATATTTACGTTATATATATCCAGAACCCTAAGCAGATGGTGCAGGAGGACGCTTTGGCTACCTTGGCATTAGTTGCAGACTCTTCTAGGTATTAAAGATACTAATCTCCTTAGACTTTTAGAGGGTGTTTGTGATTACTTTATTAAATAGCGTTTGGAATTACTTATTAAAATATGCTAATAAAAATAAGTAGAGCAATCTTAATCCATTCCAAATAGAAAGGGATGTTTGGTATTGCTCAACGAGATGCCATGTTAGCTAACTGCTAAGGAAAATAATGAGGAAACACCACTCGCTACATAAGTCAGTTTTGTTCTCAAACGATTAGAATCGTTTGCGAGTATTTGTCTTAAGTACCACACAGTTTTGGACATTTAAGACGCTTGATGCATTTATATATCTAAAGTACACATCATACATCATGCAGCTTAAACCTACTATAATTTCTATATTCAACTCTAATTTTTTAGGAATTTTAACTGAATTTCCCTTTATTTTTGTTATTGCGGGATGTGGCGGCCACAAAAGGAAATGAATTTGAAACAAAATAGAATTGCGGCGCTTGAAATTGGCCAGGAACAATGGTGTTGCAGTTTACTCTGTGCAGTTGCTTATAGGGATATATGGTAAGGATTTCCGTTGTGCCATACGTCACCTGTGACATAGGTATTTTCAATTGTTTATTTTGCACCAATTACCATGAATCTGTGTACTATATTACCATTGTCATATGGTTTGTATGCATTTTTCTTTTAATTAATTTCTCAGTATTTGACTAATCTATGACACTTTCTCACTGTGAAAAGGTATCTTTAACATGCGTTAAACACCTGATGCAGAAAACACACAATGAGTTTTTAAATGGGCTTTAGTTTTTAGAATTGAATTTGGGTGATCATGGTGGTTTTGACTCCTTCTTTTCGTTAACCATATAGTTGATCACCTTAAAATGGGCTTTAGTGTTTAAAGCTGAAGGACCATTGTATTACGTTAGGATAATAAAAATAAATTTGCTTAGTCTTTTCTTCCTCAATTTGCTACACATATACGTAAGAACAGTTAACATGCTTGAGTTTCCTATCTGTTAAACATGACAAAAAAAAAGATAGCAGCAATAATCATTGCACGCTCGCTTCTATCTTGCTGTTATACGTATAACAAGATGAAGTATGAGATGACAAGATCTTGAAAGGCGGACGACCTCTTTGTGTTTCAGATGACACAAAAATAACAGTACATGAACTTCCTATATGTTAGAAAGGATGGAACGGTTTTAAAGGACAGAGTGGAGATCATGTTCCTCGTATAATTACTCCTACACAGACAATCAACCGGGCAAGTATGCATTTATTAAACCTTTACTAATTTCTATGTTATATGCTGATATATTTTTTATAATTTTTGAATTGCAAGGTATCTATTTGTTGTTTTTATATTAAGTTTGCATTTAAAAAAGCTAATCGTAAAAGACAAGCATTTCATAGTTTCTACTTTCTACAACCAATGAGTGTTTGTTCATCTGTATCTGACATTGTTCGTTTTATTTAAGCTGATTAACATTAAAGATTAGTAAAAATTATTAAATGGGTATTTGGATTAGCTAGCAAAGATAAGTCCAACAGTTGGCTCCATCATTAGCCAGAATCGTAAGTTCACTCATGTATCAAGCAATTGCGGAACTCAATTTAAAATGCATATTTTCATTAGCATTTTAATGAATGAGACATCATAATTGTGTTGTAACTAGATAGCTTACAACTTATTTTAATATAAGTTTTATTAACTGCAGCATAATCTATTATATGCAAGTGAAAGTAGGCTAAAATTAATAATGCTTTGAACATCTAAGACTCATTTTGATATTAGAGCCAAGATTCTATGAGAAAATCTCCTAGACTATCTTCGGCCCTATTCAACTCATTTTGACTTGATCATTCCTTAGTAAAGGAAATCGACTACGAAGGTGTGTCGTCATTCACGTGGTCGAATTGGAATGGATTTAGAGAACTCTGATGGCAAACGGAAAGTCACAGTTGAATACACTGAAAGTGAACCAACATCAACTAAGGTATATAGTAATATAGTATTTCAATTTATAGTACCTCTGAACCAAAATATGACGGTTGTCATGACAAATACATGTTACATGTTGATTACGTATAGTATGAACACCAAGCTTACTGGGCTTAGTTCATAATATACGCATATGGGCCCAGGCCCAATACAACAAATAACCGGACTACTAAGCCTGACAAGGGTCACGCTCCGGATATTCCAAAGACGCACGTGAGTATCTTCAAAGCCGCACCCGTTGCACCTCCGCGGACATACACTGACCGCGGAAGAATACTCGCGTCCGCAGACACGATTACACGTGGACCCTTGCCCGACAAGGGACCCACTCCGGCCACCAACAGTTACAAGCGAAATACTAGGAAACCCTAGTATTGGGCTTGCCTATAAATATGGGTCATTTCACACCCCAAAAAGGTACACTCTGTCTAATCATTAATACACACATATACTCTGACATTTTCTCTGACAAACATGCATACTTACTCTCACGCCGGAGCTTAATCGTGGGGTCCGCCCCGCGATAAGGCTAACGGTTTACTCTCATTTGTGCAGACTATCTCTTCATTACTTGGATTAGTACAAGATCTACATCACAGCCCATTCATTGGCCCAGCCCACTAAATGATCTAGACCCATATTCACCCCCATACACGGTTTTTGTACTAACAAGTTGGCGCTATCCGTGGGACCGATATAACTGCGTTCCTTGAAAATACTCACCATGAGCAATCACGAACAACCTACCCCTAGCCATCCCAAGTCAGATGTGCGGAATACGACAGGGAAGAACAAGCAAACCCCCCAGGACTCCGTGAGAACTACATCCGCTGTAGATCTCGAAGAGGTCTGCGAAAAGCACTATGAGAAACTATTACCAATCATGGCAGATAAGTATGAGTATGAGAAGAGAAAGAAAGAAAAGCTTGAGGAAGTAAAAGCGAGGCTCAACTTTGGCGACGCCCGGAAGAAGAGCACTAGGGCACAGGAATTAGCGTATTCTGAGTCCAGGACAATATCGCTAAGAAGACAGAGACGCTCTCGCAGCCCGCGCCACAATCCTAGCGTCTTCACTAGGTTAAGGCGCGAAAGGTCAAGATGGCCACGGCATGAATACAAACGTAAGGAAAGAAGAGAGAGCATCGTGTTCAAGAGACTTGGAAGCAGAGGACGGAGTACATCCGCGCATTCCGATAGCCGTAAGGAAAGCTCAAGGTACACGGAAAATTACTCTGAAAGTGAAGATAGTGAAGGTGGGCATTTGAAGTCTAAATTATGAAGGAAAAAGTCCAGTGTTAAAGATGATGATCTCTCCCAACCTTGGGTATGTGCCGAGACTGATCCGTTCACGTCTCGAATCCGTCACTTCGACTTCCCAAAAACGTGAATGCCGAGCCATGTGAAAACATACAGCGGAAGCAAAGATCCTGAAGATCACTTGAAAATCTTCCAAGCAGCATAAAAAACGGATAGGTGGGCCATGCCAACATGGTGTCACATGTTTAATTCCACACTCACCAGAAACGCTCAGGTGTGGTTTGACGATCTTCCCCCAGAATCAATAGACAGTTACAACGATCTAAGAGAGGCATTCTTGAAAAACTACCTCCAACAGAAAAAGTGCATTAGAGACCCCATAGTGCTCCACAACATCAAACAAAGAGATGGAGAGTCTACAGAAGACTTCATACAAAGGTATAAGTCAGAAAGTGGAAATGTTAAACGAGCACCGGAGTGCATGAGAGTCTCCGGATTCGTGCACGGAATCACAAATCCTGAACTTATCAAAAGATTTCACAAAAATATTTCAAAAATAGTAGACGAAATGATGCAGGTGGCCACGTCTTTTCTTCAAGGATAAGAGGCGGCCTCAAATCAAGAAAGGAAAAAAGTTCCTCAGGCCTAGAGACACCAGGAAGGGGGTCATAGGCAGAATTTCAAAAAAGGGGGCGGCTTCCGCAGCCAACATAAGACAGAGAAAAGACCAGATATGTTCACTCTTCTCACAAAAACCCCGAAGGAGATTTTGGCCTTAGAAAAAGGAAAATTCAAAACCCCACCTCCGATGATAACCCCGGTTGAAAAGCGAAACGCAAACAAGTTTTGCGAATTTCGTGGAAAGTGGGGCATAATACAGATGAATGCAACCATCTAAGGAAGCAAATTGAGGATATGCTCAAAGCCAGGAAACTGTCGCACATAATCCGGGAGCTGAAGCAAAGTAGAGGAAAAGAACAGCCGAAAAAGAAAGGTGAAACCTCCGAAAAAGAGAAACCTCAGGCAATTTTAATGATTCAGTCACAACAAAAGGCAGTAAGGCAGAAGATAACTCAAAGTTTCTCACCCGACCTCGAAATATCATTCCCATCCCTGGGAAACAATGAGGGAGCAGAAGGCCCCCTAATAATAAAAGCAGAGATTGGAGGTCACCAAGTGCACCGCATGTGTATTGACGGAGGGTCATCATTTGAGATACTCTATGAGCACTGCTTTAATCGACTCCGTCCAGAAATAAGAAATCAAATGGTCCCGGCCACAACTTCGCTAGTAGGATTCAGCGGTGAAATAAAATGGCCATTAGGACAAATAACACTTTTGGTGAAAGTTGGGGATGACGAACATTCAACATCAACATGGATGGACTTCATGGTGGTGAGATCAACGTCTCCGTTTAATGGGATCATCGGAAGGCCGGGGTTGCGAAAAATGAAAGCAGTCCCATCAACAACGCACGGAATGATAAAGTTCCCGGTTATGGGAGGGACACTTACGCTGAGAAGCAGTAAAATCATTCCCATTGAATGTGCGATGATCTCCGGACCAGAAGACCAACCCCCTCCGGTGAACAAAGTAAAAGAGGAGAGGATTAAAGTGGCAATCAATCCGGAACATCCAGAACAAACAGTAATGATTGGTTCTGACCTCACGAAAAAAACCAGAAGTAAGCTGTGTAACTTACTTCAGCGGAGTTTGGATATATTCGCTTGGACCCCAAAAGATATGACGGCCGTTCCAAGACACATAGCGGAACATAAGTTAAATGTACGAAAAGGTTGTCAGCCGGTTAGGCAAAAGAAAAGAGGCCAAGCCGCAAAAAGGAACGTAGCAATAAATGACGAGGTTAGTAAGCTTGTGACTAATGGGATAATGAGAGAAGTTCATTATCACGATTGGCTCTCCAACCCGGTGATGGTAAAGAAAAGTGACAACAGTTGGAGAATGTGTGTTGATTTTAAAGACCTCAATAAGGCATGTCCCAAGGACGGTTACCCTCTGCCGGAAATAGACTGGAAGGTCGAATCCTTATGTGGATTTCCCTTCAAATGCTTCCTGGACGCATACAAGGGGTATCACCAAATACAAATGGCAGAGGAAGATGAGGAAAAGACCGCATTCATTACAAATCAAGGCATTTTTTGCTACACAAAAATGCCTTTCGGTCTAAGGAATGTCGGTGCAACTTATCAGCGGCTAGTGGACAAAACATTCCACGGACAGATTGGTAGAAACCTTGAGGTATATGTGGATGATTTGGTCATAAAAAGCTGCACGGAGGATGAAGTTGTCCGCGACATAGAAGAAACATTTAAGACGCTCAGAAAAATCAACATGAAACTGAACCCAAAAAAGTGCACCTTTGGAGTAGAGGAAGGAATGTTCTTAGGATACCAGGTCAATACTAAAGGCATTAAGATATGCCCAGACAAGGTAGACGCCGTATTAAGCCTCCAATCACCAAAATGCCTGAAAGACGTGCAAAAGTTGAATGAAAAATTGGCAAGCTTAAACACGTTCTTAGCAAAGTCAGCGGAGAAATCATTACCATTTTTCAAAACTTTGAAAAAATGCACAAAGAAGAGTGACTTTCTATGGACGGAGGAAGCGGCAACTGCATTCAAACAAATGAAGGAACATATAGCAAAGTTACCTATGCTCACCGCTCCAGAAGAACAAGAGGAACTCATTGTCTACCTGGCAGCATCTAAGGAAGCGGTAAGCGCCGTACTAATGATGGAAAGAGAAGCCAGGCAGATGCCAGTCTACTTTGTCAACCGGGCGCTAAGGGGCCCGAAAGTAAATTACACCGCCATGGAAAAATTGGTGCTGGCATTAGTACATGCAAGCAAAAGGCTAAGAAGATACTTCCAAGCTCACCCTATCACAGTAATAACAGATCAACCCATCAAAAACATACTATCAAACTCGGAAGTCGCTGGTAGGATGCAAAAGTGGAGCATACAATTAGGGGAGTTTGGTATACATTATAGGCCAAGAGTATCTGTGAAAAGGCAAGTATTAGCCAATTCTATCGTAGAAAGACCAGAGGAAGAAGGTCAGGACGACCCCGCAAAAGAAGAAAAACCGCTCTCGGCACGGTGGACCCTGTTCACGGACAGGTCATCTTGCGTTGACAGGTGCGGAGCAGAAGTGATACCCACGGATCCAGAGGGAGTAGAGTTCACATACGCTTTAAGATTTCAGTTTGAAACAACTAACAACGAAGCAGAATATGAAGCATTGATAGCGGGATTGCGAATAGCGGAAAAAATAGGTGTCAAAAACCCCGAAGTGAATGTAGACTCAAAACAGGTAGCAAACCAAGTAAATGGGACTTGCATCGCAAAAGAAACAGACATGATCAAATACTTAGAAAAGGTAAAAGCACTGACTAGTACCTTCCGAGCGTTCTCAATAAAGCAAGTCCCAAGAAGCAAGAACAAAAAAGCGGATGCACTAAGCAAAATGGCATCCACCAGCTTTGCACATCTCAGCAAACAGGTGTTGGTAGAGGAATTGAAAGAAAAATCCGTAAACGAAAGAGAGGTGCTCACCGTGGTAGAGGAAGAAGGGGATACCTGGATGACCCCGATTCATGAATACCTCACGGACGAAACTTTACCAGCAGAAAGAAAAAAGGCAAGGGCGATAAAGCGTAAATCACAACGTTTCGCCATCATCAACGGAATACTATACAAAAAATCCTTTCTAGGCCCATGGCTTCGATGTGTAGGACCTTCACAAGCAAACTACGTCTTACGGGAAATACACGAAGGCTCGTGTAGCATGCATGCGGGCACACGATCCGTCGTTGCCAAAGCTCTAAGGACCGGTTATTACTGGCCGACAATGCACAAAGACGCAAGGGCGCTGATAAAAGCATGTCAGGAATGTCAAGTGCACAAACCCGTCCCAAGAAGTCCGCAGGAAAAATTGAATCCGATCACATCTCCATGGCCATTTTACAAATGGGGTATCGACATAGCCGGGCCTTTCCCGGAAGGACCCGGCAAAGTCAAATTCCTAATAGTGGCTATGGATTACTTTACCAAGTGGATAGAAGCAAAACCAGTAGCAACTATCACAGGAAACCAAGTAAAAAAATTCGTATGGGAAAACATAGTATGCAGATTTGGCATTCCAGGAGAAATTATATCCGACAATGGGAAACAATTTCGAGATAACCCCTTCAGAGATTGGTGTGAAAAATTGTGCATTCAACAACATTTTGCTTCCGTAAAACACCCTCAGACGAACGGACTGGTTGAAAGAGCAAACAGGAGTTTGGGGGAAGGAATAAAAGCAAGATTGGGCAAAGACAACAAGAACTGGTTGGAAGAAATTTCTCATGTACTTTGGGCACACCGTACCATGATCAAATCCAGTAACGGAGACACTCCGTTCTCATTAACTTACGGAACGGAAGCTGTCATCCCAGCGGAAATTGGAATGCCCACGTTCAGGACAGCAGAAGTAGACGTGGCCAAAAATGATGAAGCATTGGAAATCAACTTAGAACTGCTAGAAGAAAGGCGAGAGCAAGCAGCGATAAGAGAAGCAAAAAGCAAGAGGCAAATGGAAAAATACTACAACACCAAAGTTAGAAATGCAAGCTTCAAGCCGGGAGACTTGGTGTACCGGAGCAACGAAGCAAGCCGTGTAGAAGACACTGGAAAGTTAGGACCTAAGTGGGAAGGCCCGTACGAAGTCACAGAAGCACTTGGGAAGGGATCGTACAAGTTAAAAGACCGCAACGGAAGAGAACTCCCGAGAACCTGGAACGTTTGCAATCTCAAGAAGTGTTATATACACAAAGTGTAAGCAGCCTAACCATACGGACTCCGTGATGGGAAGAGCATTTTTATCTTTATTCCTTGTAGTAATTTTTAAATATCGTGTAATATGATTTTAATTTTAATGAAAAAAGTGAAGATTAGCTACCTTCACAAGTTATGCTTTGAAAAATTCTATCTTATTACTTTGCAAAGTCATTTATTGTGATTAAGCCGCGCACACACGGAGCACGGGGTGAGAGATCTGCTTGTAGAAGTGCAGCGAGCCACTTTGGGGGACGGGGTTGTGGGGGGGTGCTAGGGTGGGACGACTGTGTGGCGGGGCGCTGGTGGGGGGGGGGGTTGGAGAAAGGGTATGAGAAAGTAAGCCCGTTCCAATCAATGTTATTTCGAGGGGGGGAAGACGGGGGGACGCATAAGATGTAACCTGCTATATGTTATTTCTCGAACCGTATCCACATCTTTAGATATCATGGTCTGAGAAAGTACATAAGAGGTATTGCAAACCCGGTACCGGGAGAATAACCCACAAAATATTCAAACAAGACTATCCTACTAATATCAAACATGGTATAAAAAGGTAGCAGCAGCATTTATATATAACAGACGAGTTCAAACTTGAAGTGTTGTAAAAATGGTTACATACAAAATACCGCAACAAAAATGCCACATGCGGCCGCGGTATAAAAAGCACCTTAACAGGCCAAACTGTTAATAGCCATGATATTCTAATTACAAAAGATCCGCAAGGTCACATACAACCACGGAGGAAAAAACAAATGCACCTACAAAACAGCATCCCTAGCTTCATCATCTAATTTGGAGAAGCAAGATCACCTCTGGTTGAAGCATCGATCTTTTCTTCACTTTCTGGTCCCGGAGTAATGTTCTTCGGAACCACGTCCACTAAATCAGGATTGTCATAATCTTCTATGGAAACAGAAGGAGGAACAATGACCACGGTAGATAACACATTGGTAGCAGGAACCTCAGCCGGCGGCTCAATCAAAGCCTCAGCGGATAAAGGATCATCGATGGAGACAAATACGTCTTTCAAAATAGGGAGACGTTCAACAAGATTTCTTTCCATCTTCTCCACCCGTCCACGAAAAATATCCAAAGCAACAGACAATGATTGGCTCCCAATACGACCCTATCCTGCTTATGATGAACGGGAACCATTAGTTGACTCACATCAGGTTGAAGATCAGTCATACCTAAGGCCTCCGCCACGACATCATCCAAGCGAAGAAGATCCATAATATCCCACGTGCTGGCATCATTCTTATTAGATAGTTCTTGAAGAAGCGGAAAGTTCAGGTCGCGGAGATCACGGACAGCAGAATTAAAATCAGCCTCCGCAGAGGGAATATAAGCTTCAAGATCAGTTAAACATCTGCTAGCTTGTCCGTGCTCAATCCCAGCGGCCAGGCCCTCCTGCATTCCTTTCTCTATAGCACGGCCAAAAGCATGTCCAAGAGCCTCCATATACTCAGTTGAATTGAGACACTTAGCAACAAGAAGTTTCATCCCATGAGTTAGTAACCATCTTCGCCCTGCAACGACGTTGAGGAGGTGCGGATGGAAACTCTCTTGAAAGCGCATACAACACCGGGTGAAATCAGTATCAATCTCGGCTAACCTAGTCTTGAGAGGTCTCATAAGGTTATCTTGAAATTCCTCTAACTGTTTCAGACTTCCCTCATACATCTCCAGCTTCTCACGGAGATCCGTGGAAGAAATCTCCAGCTCATGCACCTAAAAAATACATGTATATATACGTAAGAAGAGGAGAACACAAAAATAAGAAGAAAACAGTTAAGGGCGGAAAACTATACCTGATTTACAAGACTTTGGTTCTGAGACCTCAAGGAAGAGGAGGACGCTCCTAAGTCAGAAAGTTCACGGTCCTTTTCAGCAATAATAGATTCGAGGCTCGTCGCCTTTAATTTCAAAGAACCGCACTCTTGCTCAAGAAGGCTGCTGTGTTCCTTGGCGGAAGCAACTTCGCCTCGAAGCGAACCCTCAATGGCCTCAAGACCCGAAACCCGAGTACGGAGTTGGGCTACCTCCACAGACTCCTTCTTTGCCTTCAATAATTGGGACTTCAACTCTTCAATTTCCTTATCCCTCACCCCTAACAAACAGTCCTTCTCGTCAGCAAGTGATTTCCACTTCCTCTTCTCCAAAATATTATACACCGCACGCATTTTCACCTCGGAGCTCAAACTCAAATTGCGTGCGGCTGACACATTGAACTTAGTAAATAATTGCTCATGCTTCATTCCGCGAACAGTTTTGAAGAAAGCAGGAGGAGTGAAGTGATCAATCATAGTGGCACACAAACGCCCATCATTAAGCTCAAAACCCTTGGTCACCGTCCACTCAGGAACATAAATTTTCTCCAAACTAGCACCTATAGCCTCCTCCGCACGAATGCTCCCGGCAGCAAAACCACTACCTGACCTCCCTGTAAAAAGACTAAGAGTACGATCCGTCTTCTCAGATGAACTAGAAGAACCAAAAACAAACGGATGCGACACGCTCTTATCCTTGCCAATATCAGCAGGAATAGCAACTGTAGGGGCAATAGTAGTCACAGTGGTGGCCTCAGTCATCACCGGAACAGCAGACCTGACACGAGAATCAACCTCAGGATCCGCAGATTTAGCGCCTGAGTGATGAGAAGAATCAGATAGGACTACGAACCTTGCGGAGGGACCTATAGTTCGCAAAGAGGGACCAGTCACGGAGTCAGTATGGTCTCCGCCCTCCTCCAAAGGTGAAGCTGTCACGGATGAAGTAATAAAGGGTAAGGTAGGAAGAGCCGGGACACCATGTTCTACCATTAATCAAGAATCTTAGAGCAACCTGTTAAGGACACTAGGAGACTTACCTACAGTAGCAGAACCACCAGTTGTTCCATAGTCAGCTCTCAGCCTTTTAGGTGGATAGGAAGCGGCAGGCGTCCTTTCACTCCCGCGGGTAACCCTCTTTTTCTTTGTACGTTTGGGCCCGGGTATTTCAGCCCCAACATTATCCATGATAGGCACGCTTGGTTCAACATTGTCTTGACCAACAACGGAAGCAACTTCCTCATCTCCACCACCATCGGCACTTACATCTCCAACAAATTCCCTCTCTACGCTAGCCGATAACTCTCCAGAAGGGCGAACTACTGAGGTCGGAAGTAGGGTTACGGTGTGATGCTTGGCCACAGTAACAATAGGCCCCTCATGTTCAGCCCTTGGTCTTTCAACAATCCTCACCTTGCGCGGGTCAGCAGTACGAATAAAAGCATTCAAATCCATCTCTGCAAAGGACAACAGGGAAAAAGGGTAAGGAAACAAGAAAAACAGAAAACAAAAACAGACAATCAAAATGTGCACGGAAAGTAAGACCCACCCTCTCCGTTCTCATACTCAAAGCGGGGGTAAGTATCTTTGTTCAAAAGATAATTACGGCTTATGCCAACCCAGCAAAGAAATTCTTCCGGGAACCTAAGGAACGGAGAGCTTAAGCAATAAAGGGAGTATTAATATGCTCCACATTATACTCAATGGGACAGGACTTCGATCTTTAACAATATTGGAACCAGAAAACCAACTAAACCGAGCGTTAGCAGGAACCACAAACTCATCAACCCAGAAAAAATGATCATTCCAATTCTTCACGGAATCCAAGTTCTTGGAATAGCAAGCACGGACGTTTGGGCGCTTAGTAAACCCAAACCAACCATTTTTGTAATTATGTGTATAAAAGTAGCGGAACAGACTAACATTAGGTTCAATATTGCAAACGCGGCACAAGATTTCAAAATGAGAAACCTTGGCAGATCTAAACACGGATAATTAGGAAAACGGAATGCGGAAATGGGTGAGAACAAACACGAAGAAGGTAAGAAAATAGGATACGTAGTTTGGCATAATCGAAGAAGCGGTGTACATCCAACTTTACCAGTTGGTCTTTCATGCATGGTGGCATCAGAGCTTGGCAGTTGAGGATGAACTTCCTCGGGAACAAAATATTTGGCACAAATGGCATCAAGGTGTTCTTGTGTAAGAACACATTTGAGGGATGTAATACTGCCCATAATAAAAGAGAAGCAAAGAGATTAACCTGAATCAAAACGAACTGGTAGAATAAGGGAGGCTGTGCAACTAGAAAACCTTGAAATTTATCAACAATGGTGGAAGAATGAAAGAGATGAAAAAAGAAACAGTAAGGCATGAATCGACTATTTATACCCATGGTATATTTAAGTCAGGTAAAGGTAGGATGACGACACGTGCCAAGACACTTCCCAATCAACGGTACAAAAATAGAGTAAAAAGATAATGATAACAGCTGGATATGGGACCCAGGCGGTCAAATCATGCAGAAGATAAAGGGACACGAAGAACCCACGTAACCAACGACAAACTGCCAAAACGGTGCAAAAGACGCGGAACAAGGCAGGAGCAAACGAAAATTTGATCACGGAACTCTAAGTCTAGTAACGCTCACCGCACGCTATAATTGTACCGCGTACAGTAAGCAAACTAGACTGGGGGGACTTGATGACGTATAGTATGAGCACCAAGCTTACTGGGCTTAGTTCATAATATACGCATATGGGCCCAGGCCCAATACAACAAATAGCCGGACTGCTAAGCCTGACAAGGGTCACGCTCCGGATATTTCAAAGACGCACGTGAGTATCTTCAAAGCCGCACCCGTTGCACCTCCGCGGACGAACACTGACCGCGGAAGAACACTCGCGTCCGCAAACACGATTACACGTGGACCTTTGCCCGACAAGGGACCCACTCCGGCTACTAACAGTTGCAAGCGAAATACTAGGAAACCCTAGTATTAGGCTTGCCTATAAATAGGGGTCATTTCACACCCCAAAGAGGTACATTCTGTCTGACAATTAATACACACACATACTCTGACATATTCTCTGACAAACATGCATACTTACTCTCACGCCGGAGCTTAATCGTGGGGTCCGCCCCGCGATAAGGCTAACGGTTTACTCTCATTTGTGCAGATTATCTCTTCATTACTTGGATTAGTACAAGATCTACATCACAGCCCATTCATCGGCCCAACCCACTAAATGATCTGGACCCACATTCACCCCCCTACACGGTTTTTGTACTAACAGTGATGCCGATGAGTTGCAGAATAATTCACTGTGAGGTTGGGCTGCAATTAATTTGGCTTTGCATCTTATTTGAAAATGTAGCCAGTTTCTGGTCTGAACTAGCATTGAGTGTTGTTGCTCTTATAATGATGCCCATTTGTGATAGGATCTTGAGGCCTTATGTGAGGTTGAAGTTGCATTTGGTTTCAATCGTAATCTTGCAAGGAGGAAATTTAGTCATAGAGCTATTATATCTTTTGTTGCTTGGTGAAATAGGGCCTCTAATGATGCTTGAACCCACAACCTCTAAGTTGGTGAGGAACTCGCATACTCAATGATATCCTTAGTGGCTAACTGTTAGTTGATTGCAATTTATGGAATGTGAAGAATTTTACGTTATATAGTTTTTGTGTATAAGTTTGAATGTTTCTGCCTATTTGTTAATGGTCAAAATTGAAATTTTATTTGTGGAGAAATATGAATGAATGAAAAAACACATAAAAATATACGTGTCAAATTTGTAAAGAAAAAAACTTGAAAAAAAAGAGGTAATTAATAAAAATTTTAATGGTTTCTTTAATGTTTAAATAAATAAATGGAGTTAAGTGTAAGTAAATTTACAAGTTTTATTATAACTTTTAAAAAATAAACAAATAAACCCTTAAATTTGTATACCTGTAGCCATTATAACTTTAAATTACTACAAACGTAAACAATTTTGTACTTCCAAACAAAAATTTAACAGTATCTAATCACATCACAAATCTACCCGAAGACATTTGGTGTATTTTTCATGGTCGGCCTGAACATCGATGTTGTACAACCAATAGAAAAACATCGAAAGCACATAACAATATCATAAATAAAGCAAAAGGGTTTTCTAATTGATAGATTTCGGAGAACAGCATTTTTTTTTTCTTTTACGTTAATATACTAAAATTCTATACATTAAATTTCTTTAAAATGCTTTAATTCATTGACATGTGTGTTAATTGCTATTATATCATACTACAACAATCTGAAGTCACTTTGTATATCTTAAAAAAGCTGTTGTGTTTACGAAAAAATGTGCGCGTGTCAAAGCACCGTTTCTCTACCAACTACGCCTACTCACTACTATCTCTCTCGACAACCACAATCAACAATAGAGGATAACACTGCCTCTGCCTCTTTGCACCACCCACTCCACCCGACCGATCCATTTTATGGGGGCACAGGCAAAGTCACTAACGCTTACATCTTACGCGGAAGTTTCTCCTTCAACCTGACCTTCTGCGTATCTCCTTATACTATCACTTGAACATATTTTGATAACTAACTGTATATTTTTTAAATGCGCATTAGCGAAGCTAAATCTTTATACATGTTTTAACATAAAGTAAGACATGATCATAAGTATATCTAGACAACAATAATGGCAGACTATATGCAACATAAATACATAATACATATTATCATTTGCATAAACCCAACATAAGCAATAATCAGACCCTTCAAAAGTGGAGAGATCAATGATCGAAAACACACGACAGAAGAATATATAAGATTCTTGTGGCACATCGATATGTTACTTTAGCTGACTTCGAGCTACACATAAAGATAAGTTTGGGGAGATTAGTCCGCCTATTATATGTCGAGATTAGAAAACAAGGTTAATGCAAAAAAAATTACTATTACCTCAAGTTCATATAATTATATAAAAGATATGAATTTATTACTCATTCAATACATGACTCCTCATCGATAATACTCTATAACACTAATTAAACTTTATATAAGAAAAACATGCAAAATTAAAAAAAACATAAATGTCAAAACCCGTGCATACACGGGCATTAAACTAGTAAGTAGTTGATGATATAAGTGAACACAGTTCAAAGCTATAGAATTTGCCTATGGCTTCTCATTACTATATATAGATATCATTTCCTGCATCAAGCCAATCTCTCGATCATCGTTTAACATTGACCGGCCTCTCCGAAAAAATAAGTCTCCCATCGTAGCGATCATGTGGTACCCATCACATCAATCAGTATATTCATTAAATGGAGTAATAGATCTCTACTTGAGCCCATCACAAATAGAGACCAAAGGTAATTAACAATAGAGTATCAGAACCACGTAACACGACAGTCTTTAGTAAGCGAGATTAACGACATTTTTTACTCGCTAGAATTAAATACAATTTTGATTTATGTCAAATATGCTGTATTTTAATACACTCTAGCTCGTAGCATGATTCATCTATTTACATGATCAGTAATGAGAACAAGAATACCGCGCTAGAAAGACGTGTTTTACATCGAAAATATGACGTACACATAAGACAGAGCCTACTAGTGTCTTAGACTACGCTCAGATCCAAAAGGATGGTAGGTAATGTTGACGTACCTGCAAGCATAGGGGCACACGATGGTTACTAAAATATGGTGGGGGGGTTTGTTGATAGCTAACCTATACATTATTACAGAGTACTACTATTTTTCAAAATATTACAATGTATAAACAAAATGTGGAGGTGGGGGGTTTAATATATTTATATTATAGTCAGGAGTGTAACTGTGAACATACTATTTAGTTATGTTTAGGGTATGGAATTTGGGGTTGATATTTGGTGTTTGTTAAGTGTATGGTGAATGTGGGGTGGGGGGGTGGGGGGGGGGGTTGTGTGTATATTGAGGGGATGTATATATTGTGAGTGGGGTTATTTAGTTTGGGGGTGCGGCGTGTATGTGCACAAGATATTGTTGTGTATGAGGTTGAGTCACAGGTACATTAGTAGTCTATATGGAGTGGACAATGTTGCGAGATAAAATGTAGTATAGGGTTGACTAATTTTTAGGAGTTGTATATATGGGAATTTGAGATGAGTTGTATAATGTACTGTAAAGATATGTATCAGACATGAGAAAGAGTACATTTAGGACAAGGTATATAAAGTAGTGATTATGGGTGCTTGGTCTATCAAGCCCCGTTAACGTTTATGAACTTTAATAAGTAAATACATTTAGTATATGATTACATGTACATGTCATACTATATAAATACAAATACCACATATTTTATTAACCAAATAAGTTAAATAAAAAAATTATACTCGTTTCAACGACAAATACTCATTTAAATTATGTGATTGTTAAAAAACGCTCAGTGAAATAAAATATTAGCTGTCATTCTCGTGTGTCCCAGTATCCCATATGTCTCTCATTAGTTGTCAATAATGATTAGCTTAGTTGACAATCATTATCTAATCAATCATTGATTAGTGTCTATCCATTTATCCTTGTACCCCTATAAGTTATCATTTACGATTAATGGAATGGACACACAAAGTTGCACATCTTTCATGGTATCAGAGCCTATTACAATCAAACCCTAAAAACACTAACCCTTTTTCACATAATAACATTCCTCCGGTCATCGGCATCTCGTCGATGATTCAGAAGGATCCCAAATGTATCTTTTTCTATTCTCTTATTAGCTGTAATACAAATAAATCAAGATCTCCACCTTCAATAACCACCTAGGTCCAACCGCCGCCGCTGCTGTTCTCTTTCAACCACAGATCATTGGTGTTATTGTCTTGAAATGAAGATATAAAGGAGGCTGTAACTCATTCTTTTCATGGCAGAAAGAAGTCAAAGATTTTTAGTCTTCAAAAGTAGACAAGCTAATGAAGTTGGGTTGTTAAAAGTTACATTTCGCTTGCTTTGTGTCAGCAAGTTAAGAAAAATAGTTGGGAAATTTGATATAATAATATGGTATTGGAATATGGTGCTCACCAAAGTGCAAGTGAATTAGGGATGGGAGTGACATATTGGGCTCAAAATTGCGGTTGGACATACACTATATTTATGTGTTACTTGTTTTACAATCGGAGATTATTGTTATTTTTCAAAATAGTTGGTCAAAATTTGCGCTTCTACCTAAAGGCAAAAAGCCATGACGTAAAAATAAGCGTCACATAAAGGAGGAAGCCGCAAGCAGCAAAACAACTATGCCAACGAATGCAATTATTCTTCCGTCTCAACAAACAACAAAGAAGATGATAAAAGAAGTAGCGCTTTTCAACTTATGTTGCGGAGATAATTGTAGTTTTCGAAAATAGTTGGTTGATAAATTGTCGCTCTTACCTAAAGGCAAAAGGCCATGACGTAAAAATAAACATCGCGCAAAGGAGGAAGCCGCAAGCTATAAACCACTATGCCACTAAACACAATTATGTTTCCGCTCAAACAAACAACAAAGAAGATGATAGAAGAAGAAGAGGCTTTCAACTTATGTTCCAGTTTGTCCGTCGAGAAGCCTCTCGTTCAAACTGCGAGGTAGTATTAGCTGTCATTCTCGTGTGTCCTAGTATCCTATGTGTCTCCTATTAGTTGTCAATCATGATTAGCTTAGTTGTCAATCATTGATTAGCGTATATCCATTTATCCTTGTACCCCTATAAATTATAATTAATGATTAAAGGAATGGACACACAAAGTTTCACCATCCTTCATAATATACATGCGTTGCATACAAGTCAGCCCCGCCGCAACACGCGGACACATTCCCACTCAATATTCATTCGAAATCGATTCGCAAAAAATTATGTCCCACCGCAACGCACAGGTTATCTTGCTTGTTTGGTTATATATCTTCTTCAACTGAAATTTTCACCAATATCTAATTCACTTCTCGGTCTTCATCCGTAGATTAATATTAGTTTGTTAAAACGTGAGTCAAATTGGAAAAAAATACTAGTTATAAGTTCGTGCATGCGCGGGACTTACACATAAATCAAATTTATTTTAAAACATTAATTTATATCGATTAATATTTTGTAATATTTTGTTGGATAAAAGATTTAACTTTGTTTTGACTGACACGAGTGTTGATGTTGATATTGCTGTTCAAATTTACATATTAATATCATGTTGTACACAATATGCGAGTTTAATATGTTTTTCGGATATCATTATATAATCTTTAAATAGATTTTATATATTTTGTATTTTTAAACTATAAAGCCTAGAGGGTATAAAGTGTAAGGGGTATTTGTTTATTTTCGAAAGTTATTAAATGATATGGAAAATTATAAGTTTCACTTAACTCATACATAACTTATTTAAATTTTTGCCGCTAAAGTTTAATAATTACCTTCTCTTTGTTTAAGTTTGTTTTTCACAAATTTGACACTTATAATTTTATGTTTTTTTTAACCTCCATCAAAATCTTCCACCAATTTTTTCAACTTTGACCAAAACTGATTCAATTTTGACGTTTTCTAGGCCAATCATATTGCACGATTTTACTTACGTGTCAAAATCAAGCGTTTTAATTGGTTCAATTTTTGTTCTCAACTTTATTTTTCTTAAATTTAAGGTACCAAAGTTAATTTTATGTGCAGGGTAAGTTTTTTTGAGGTTTTTTTTATTTTTCGAGAGATGTTTTGAGTCATTTTTATCGCTGAAATGGTTAACTAATATGATGCATCACTATCATTGAGCATTTAAAAGACATTTCTGCTGAAATTATGACCGATAATCACTTTCGAAAAGTAAAAAAATCTCACATTGCACATAAAATTAACTTTGATGCCTTAAATTAAGAAAAAAAATTTGAATACTTAAAATTTAAATTAACCTAAAGTATAATACTTTTTTGTACCATTTGCCCTAAAACATAAACCTAGTTAAACATTGGGAAAATTGTGACAAAGCTTTGTTACAATTTTAATGCTTGTTTCATCGTATTTTTTTTCTTACCCATCTTTAAAATTGTGTAATATGTCTTCGTTTCTCATATGCAGGTACACAACACGTGATTTTATTTTGTAGGAGCAATAAGATGATAGAGGAGATAATGAAGTTTTCATACAGTATGAGGAAGCGTGAATGTGCTAAATCTCGTTTTAAACAACACATACTCAATAAAGTCATGTGATCATGTTTTGTCTTTAGAATTAACTGTACAAGTTCAATTCGTGGTTCAGAATATAAGCTTACCCAAGCCATATATTCGTGGTTTAGAATATACCCAAGTCATGTGAAACCTAATATTAAGACTATGTTTATTCATAATCTTCTCCAATACAATCTCTTATTAAAATACTATTTTTTTACTCCTTCACATATACAATCTATACATACAATCAATTTCAATCTTTTTACAATTTATCAACAACCCAACCCAACCAAATATATAATTATATTTACTCTAATTACTTCAACTCTAAATAAAATATTTAATTTAACAGTGTTGTAGTATTGAATTAAAAACTTAATCATGTTAGTTGGGCCTGTTAAAATATATTAGTTTGTGCTTGAAGAATACATTTACATTGAAAACATTTAGTCATTTAGGTCTTCATTTATACTCATGCGCCTCCTTCTTAAACAAACAAACCTGGAACATCTCCGTTTTGAAAAAACAAACCTACAACATTTTAGATCTACGTTCATGAATCTAGACAGGGGCGGAGCTAGTAGGGGGACTAGTGGGTGCTGAGTCACCCCTAATCAGCCTAATTTTTCATTAATTATCTATATTAGAAGCTGGTTTTCTACTAGTTTTTTACATTGAGTCTCCTTTATTATTATGACTTTTTGCATTAAGCACGATCGCCCCCTTAATCAAAAATCCTAGCTCCGCCCCTGAATCTAGATGATAAAACCCACTTGTTCAGCTTCCTCCTTTCTTTATATTCTTATTGATTGAAAAAATGAAAAAAAATGCATGTGGGTTGATCGGCTATTCCTAGTATAACATGTGGCGAGGTTGGATCAACTATTTGGAGGTCACCAAACGAACCGATCGTATAAACCTCTTTCTTCTATTGTGTCCTTTTAATATAATTTTTTTTTTTTTGTCTTTTTACTCTCCAACCGGTTGGATGAGATTGCCAATAAACATAGTCTAATAGTTTCAAGTTCCGGATGATAACAAAAAAAGTACTGTACCATGTATTTAACTTATCTATTTTTGTTATTCTATGTGTTTTTACTTTTTCGTTTTAAACCACCATGTTAATATCGAAAGATAAAATAATTATTGTACATAGATAAACATAAACTACACGGAACAACAAAAATGAAAAAACTTAGATAGATTTTTTGTTATTATATCCGGAACTCAGAACCAAAGTTTTCAAGATCGGGATACTGTCTGGGATCATTTTCGTCTTTATAAGATCAAATCGCAAAGTCGGATCGGGATCGTAATATTTTACTATAATGTCATTTTTTAATAGTCTTTGTAATATTATACAAATCTACAAATTATTATATATCATAAATACAAAATTATATAAATGCATTATAGAAATGTTGTCTTAAATTATAATTGTGAAATGTTTAAGAAGATTAACTTGTTGTTTTTTAAATTATAGGAAACACAACCTATAAATTCGTAGTTTTTTAGTTTGTGGTTCGAGAAAAGTAAGATCGGATCAAAGTAGATCTTAAGATCCTATCGTTAAGATCGGGATCCTATAAGATCTTAAGCATGCAAAGATCTTATGTAGGATCCGGAGACAATCATGCTGGTAACTATTATTAGGGTTTGACAAATGAAACATCGGTTAGCCATATTTTAGACCACAAATTGAACTTGTCCACTTAATTCTCACATGACATGACTTGAGTATGTGTTGTTTTAAACGAGATTTACCACATAACACATGCAAGTAACTATTTCCGTTTTTAGGATATCAAAATGAACAAGTAATTAGTTGATCACATCTTTAAGAAAAATTTGTTATGCCATGTATGTATCTAATGACTTGATCAATAAAGAATCCTTGCAACTAGAAACTTTCGTTCAGGCTACATCTCTTTGAACACTTGTCCGATATCAATCACTTCATAAGTCACCACTCCCGTGTAGTCATCTCATATGAACTCATCATCCACATGTCGATAGTACTTTTAATTTGAGGTATAACAATGACCATGTTTTTTTGTTGGTGAATTCATGGTAAAGCAAGGCGGCTATTCGACTTACACGAGACGAAAAAATTATAATCGGTGCAAGAGTCACATCAGGTTCGAGTCATGTTTGAAAAATTAAAACTAAATCGAGAATCATCATCATATTAAGTATTTCTTAATTATAATTCCATGTTCTTAAATTTAGTGTTTTAAAGTTTCATTGCTTGAAGCTTTCTCGTTATGTTGTTAATAATAATAAGGGTAAATTACACTGTTGGTCCACAAGGTTAGGCCCGATTGCGGATTCAGTCCCTAGATAACGGGGGTCGATGTCGTTAGTCCTTTCTTGTCACTGTTCTTACCCGTTTGGTCACTCGAGCCCCGTTATACGTAACGGGTGTTAGTTTGACTTTTCAACGATGGGCAATTTAGTAATTTCAAATTTTCGTCATTATATCACCATTGGTCCCTCACTAATTTTTATTTCCATTTTTTTGTTTTTTCCAACGGCTTCAAAAGTCCTTTCTCCTTTTTTTTCCGAAACTCAAATAAAAAACTCTCCCCATGGGACTACTTTTACTGTGGCTTTTTTTTGTCGTTTTCTACTAAAACCATTGGTCCTTCAGCCAATTTTTTTTCTCTTTTCTTTTTCACATTTAATAAAACTCTGACTATTTTATTCATTTGGAAGGTTCAGTATGAGATATTAGTTAAATTTTAGTTTTTTAATAGATATTTTTGTTATAATGGTAAAATAAGTTTCCTTCATATATATTTTCCATATTATATATTTTTTAATCATAACTTCTAGAATCTTTAACTATGCATAGCGTAACAAAAATTATCAATATTTTGCAAAATTGTAAGTTGTATTTAATATTCTTAAGAAAAGTAATGACTCATTCACGATATCATTATGTGTATCACGTATACTATTTTTACAATTGCATTGTTCCGTTACAATTTGCAAACTCAATCTTCACCACAAACTCAATTTATCACCAACCTCAAACTCATCACCTCCACTACGTGCACGACTGAGTACACACCTACCAAACGCAAACCCAAATCCATAACACGGATATATCCAAACCCAAATCCTCTAATTGTCTCTACCCACCTGGCTAATATCTAAGAAAAAACTTGATCGAATCCAAACCCATAAATCACCGCCGCCACCAAAACGTTGGTTGTTTCAGACGGTGGTGCTCGGCAATGATTTCAGGCGACGTGACAGAAAACGTTGGTGGTTTCAGACGATGTTCTTTCCGACGACATGGTGGTTCTTGTGGCTTTTTTCGGCGGTTTGCATACGGGCCAAATGCCCGGTGTATTTTTTTTCTTGCAGACCATATTTCTAAATGAAATAAACTCTCAAAAAGCACTTGCTTTGCAATAAGTTTTGGACAAATAATGGAAGTATGATTGCAGTTGCTTGCATACTTTCAACCAAAAGGATTTTTCATTTATAAAGAAGCTTCTTTGTCCAAGTCAAACTTAATAGGTTAACATTGCAATCAAATGGATAAATGTTATTTTCATTACTTTTGAAGTCTTCATTTACCTATGAGCAGAATTACCACAATGACCAAACATTGTTCCCAACATAAATTATTTGTCGTCCTTTTTTGTATCTTTTTCTTTTGGATTATTCCTTCGATTTCTTCGGCCGATGATGAAGATGAGACGGATCACTTGGCCTTGCTCTCACTCAAGGCACATATAATATCCACTGTAACATACTACTAGAGAACTAACACCATCCGCTGCCCACTGCTAATCATAACCCGTCATCATTTATATTAGATTTCATGTTCTTGTGTTATTTGTGGTTTATGTTTGTGGTGAAGTGTAATAGTGTAGTTTGATGGTGGTTTTAAGATCTTGTAGATGTAAACAAGCTAAAAAAGCAACGTAAAATGAGACGATAGAGAGAAGTTTAAACATGTTTAGTGAAACAAGGAAATGAGAAGTCAAAAAAAATACAATTGTTGTAATAAAACAAACGGGTGTAAAAAAACATGTACAAGGGACCAACAGTGCAATTATGTTTTAAGTGAAATTACCATAATACCCATCACTAACAAAGCAACTTAACGATCATTCATCCCTTGGGACCAAACACGCACCAAAATAACAACTTTTGGGATCATTTCACCGATTTTCAAAACGGAAGACTGAATCCGCAAACGGGGTGGACTTTGGGGACCAACAGTGTAATTTACCCAAATAATAACTTTCGACAATAATGAGTTAACACAATGTGCCAGTTAAGCTAGTCTGTTGGGTTAATTCAATGCCTAATGGTTATACATTAAAACATAAATTAGATTAAGTAGTAAAGACTCGTTGATGACAGATTAAAGATACACTTACTAGTTGCTGTATACGAACCACAAGTATAGGAACCACAAGTTGAAGACAAAGAATCATCAGGGATCGACAATGTGTTGGAATGTGGTAGTTGGATTAGCCGTGTACGACTAGAAATGTGTGAGCCTATTGAGGGCACACACGTTAAACATTTAGAGTACGTTTCTAATTAAACCTTTTGGACATTGAATGACCAAGACATGAATCCTATTGTGTCCTAATGAGCTAGCCGGTAACATAGAGGATTCTAGAGAGGGTCTAGGTGCATCGAATGTAGGTGATAAGAAGGAGGAATAAAATGATAAGGTTTAAGGAGTTGTGATAAGGTTAAAAGTTAAAGACTTTTAGGCTTATCATGAGTTAGGAATGAGAGGCTATATATACTCCCTATCCCTAGCTCATTTGGGTCGTCCTATTGATCACAACAACATACAAAAACCTGCCTTTCCTTCCTTTGCTCTCCATAACATCCAAATACCACAAAACCCTAATTAGGGTTCTTAGATTTCGGTTCTGCCATTTTTGGTAAACTCCATTAGGGGTTTTTGATTTGTGATTGATCCTAAGGCTCTTCCAGAAGGTTTATAGTATTAGTTTACAGGTTCTCAAGGAGTGAGAACAGTTAGAAACAAGCTAGGTTTTGTTTGGGTGATTTTCGGTTCACCTAGGTGAAATTTGGTACAACCGAATTTGGTAGAAACCCTAGCTTCTCCCTCTGATTTTTGGTACAGGTTCAAGGGTTTGATTTGGTACTTAATTCAAAGGGGTATTGTGTTACAAAGGTTGTTTGAGTTATACGTGAGGTTTGACTAGCATCCGGACGTGCTTGTTAGACGTGTTTGTGTGAGCACTCGTAGAGGTGACAATTTAGTCACTTTGTTTCATAACATTTGTTGTTGTCTTCAAGGGTTAGTTTTCTGGTTTTCCCTTTTGTTTATTTATTGTGTGCTAATCATATGCATCTTACTTGATCCATATCCGCTGCGTACTCGTAGTGTTAATGGTGTTAACTAGTTATAAAATCCCAACAGTGGCATCATAAGCCAACTCGTTTGGTGTTTTATGGGTTACACACATAATTAAACAAGCTAGGGCTGCATGGAATTGGTTTATTTATTGTTTTATTGGATAATTATGGCAATTATATGCAATACTTGCCATAAATTATGAATAAACACCTAGAATCAACATGAATGTTAAAATGATAAAAAGAAGAATAGATTAAAATTAAATGTTAATTAAGCTGCCATGTTATTCTATTCTTTGTTTTATCTCGGCCTTAAGACTCACGCAATCATGCTATGTGATGGATGTGGCGATCTAGTTACTTCAGCAGAAAACCTAGTGAGAGTCTTTTGGTTCTCCAATTGGGGAAGACTCTTTTGAGAACTCGAGGCATTATATGATTTACTGCTTTCATTATAAGAGTTTGTCTTCAATTATAATCCAATTTTCTGTCTGCTTTAATTTACTTATATGTAATATGCCATATGATGCTTAATATTTGCAAATAGACTTTATGAAACTCGTAAAAACGGACTTACACTTATAGAGAATCTTGGATTGATCATGTCTAAAATGTCTAAAATTACACACGTAATTATACTCCTTGTGACCAGTTATGTGTTATTTGCGAAATCGGGGTTTTTGGACAAATTTAATACATACATTAAACTATGAAATTTGATTTCTTGTAAACTTTTAGTTTTTGTGTGCGAAATATGGGGTTGAATTGATCTTTAATCTTATCCCGCCCCACTACATGCTTCGGCATATGAGGGAATTATTAGAATTACTTGTGTCTTCGGACGCATGTAGGAGTACAATATAGGGTTTAATCAAATTTGTAATCTCACCATATTGGCAACTATAAAACTAATGTTAACAAAAGGGGTTTTTTAACATACCATAACATCATTAGACAATTGGAAGTACGGCTCACCCATTATGGACAAACTACAAGAGAAGTTTAAGGCGGGTGGAAGTAAGGTTCCCCAAAAGAAGTCAGGTATTTAATACGCTTCGCGCTGACCTGTTTCTCCGCTTCTTTGTGAATCCAAAATGGAGCTACCGAGAACATTTGATAAAATGATGTCTATACCAAGAAAGGTTAACAAAATGTTTTCTTAACTTTGTGCTACAAGTTGTTTTGCATGCTTCTTGTACACGATTTTGTCACATTTATGTGTATACCCTAATGTGAAATTTTAAGTCTATGCCAGCAAAAAACTAGAACACGTGCATTTGGATTGTCTTCTCTGGTCAGACCTTAGGGCCTTTCCAACCCATGGCGAATTTTTTCTATTGGTCAGACCTTTGTCAATTTTCACACGTTCTTTTTTTGTAGACTTAAATCGAGTTACCTGGTCAGACCTCGGACCCGAGTCATAAGATGAGACCAAATATGCTTTTGACATTACTATAAGAGTTACTAATGTCACTAGTCTCATAAATCTAAGAGTTACATTCCATGCAATTAACGCTCGTCGCTTACCTCTTGCCCCACTTGTTTACACGTTGGTCAGACCTCCGGTAATAAGTGGGAGGTCAAGTTGGATCTTAGTCTTATTAGTAATTAATTGTATAGTTAATTCTTTTAAGAATTTAATTATTAACAATACTAATATTTGAACTTTTTCTAATTGTAGATGACTACCTCATCAGCTAACAATTCGGTCTTCAGGGGTTTCTTTGAGAAACAAAAACTGACTGGACACAACTTTATTAATTGGTATTGATAACTTAGGATTGTACTATCAATTAAGGATAAGTTGAATTACCTAGAGCAGCCACTTCCTCATGGTCCTATAGCTCCAGAGGGTCAGCAAGTTGCTCATAAAATCATTGCAGCTCATAATGCATGGATTAAATGATCAAAAGAGATTGCTGGACTCATGCTCATGACCATGGAACCAGAGATCCAACAAAATCTGGAAAACCTCCATGCTAATGACATGCTAAAGGAGTTAAAAACTCTGTTTGCTCAACAAGTAGAGCAGGAGCTTCTTTAGACTACGCAAGATTTTCATTCTTGCAAGCAGGAAGAAAGGCAGTCTGTCAGCTCTTACGTTTTGAAAATAAAGAGCTATATAGACAATCTAGAGCGTTTGGGGAACCCCTTGACACTTGGCCTTGCAGTGAGTCTGATTTTGATCGGTCTAATCAAGGAATTTGACAGTTTTATGCAGAATTATAATATGCACAGCTTGGGGAAGACAGTTAATGAGTTGTATGTTATGCTAAAGCTCCATGAGCAAACTATGTCCAAAAATAACGCTCCTGATCTACATGCTATTCGAGCTGGTAATGTCTAGAAAGGGAACAATAAGCACAAGAAACAACAACCCCAATTGGCTGCTAGGGGACCAAATCAAGGGAAGGGGGAAAATCTCCCAAAACCAAGATTCCCCCTCCACCCAAGAGGGAAGATCCCATAAAGGACTCAATCTATCATGGGTGTGATGAGACAGGACATTGGAAGAGGGACTGTCCTCAGTATTTAGCCGAGTTGCTAAAGAAGAAAAAGAACATAGCCTCTGGAGCTGGTGGTTCAGGTATCTTCACTATAAAACTCAATACTTTCCTTAATAGATCATGGATCTATGACACTGGTTATGGTACTTATATTTGTAATACAACGCATGGTCTAAGGGAAAGTAGGAAACTGAAGTCGGGGGCTCTTAGCTTGTATGTGGGCAATGGTCAACGTGAAGTTGTTGAAGCAATTGGCTTTTTTTATTTATGTCTCCCGAGTGGATTAGAGATAGTTTTGAACAATTGTCATTATGCTCCTTCTATTACTAGAGGAGTTATTTATGTTTCCCGTTTGTACGAAGATGATTTCATGAATAATACAATTCAAGTTTCTAGGAATAACATGGTTTATTTTAGTGCTATCCCAAGGGATGGTATTTTTAAATTTGATTTGTCGAATTCTTATGCAAATGAAAGTTCTATATACACTGTAAGCAACAAAAGAGCCGAGTTAGACTTGGACTCTTCTCTCTTGTGGCATTTTCGTCTTGGACACATTAGCAAGAAACACATTGAGAAGTTGCAACATGGTGAACTTCTCAATTCAACTGACCTTAAGGCTTTTGAAAAATGCGTCCCTTGTATGTCTAGAAAGATGGCAAGGAAACCTTACATACATCGAGTGGAAAGGGCCGAAGACTTACTTGGACTAATACACACTGATGTATGTGGCCCATTTAAGATCATGTCAAGACAAGGAGCAAGCTACTTCGTCACTTTTACTAACTACTTTAGTCGTTATGGTTATGTTTACTTGTTAAAGCATAAACATGAAGTGTTTGAAACTTTCAAAGTATTTCAAAAGGAAGTAGAAAATCAACTCGGTAAGACCATAAAATCACTACGTTCTGATCGTGGGGCGAGTATAAGAGTCAAGAGTTTTTGGATCATCTAAGGGATCATGTGATTATAGCCCATCGTACTCCTCCTTACACACCACAACACAATGGTGTGTCAGAGAGGAGAAATAGAACCCTACTAGATATGGTTCGATCCATGATGAGTCAAACAACTCTTCCAAAGTCTTTTTGGGATTACGCTCTTGAGACTGCTGCACACATTCTCAATATGGTTCCAACTAAGAAGGTTGAAAAGACACCATACGAAGTATGGCATGGGCAAGACCCTAAGTTGTCTTACTTAAAAGTCTAGGGTTGTGAGGCACTTGTTAAGCGAGATACTCTTACCAAGCCTGAAAAATTAGAACCCATGTCTATTAAGTGTATCTTTGTAGGATACCCAAAGGAAATAATGGGATAGTCTTTTTACTACCCACCCGAGAACAAAGTCCTTGTTGCTCGGAATTCTAAATTCCTAGAGAATAGTCTTATAACTCAAAAAGCAAGTGGGAGTTTAAAAGATCTTGAAATTATTCAAGACGAAGATACGCATCCTTCTATAGACACTAGCTTAAATCATGAAGAGGATGATCTAGAAATAGATGAACCTCAAAGTGATATCAATATCATTTGTAGGTCCACAAGGACACGCCGTCCCACAGATCGATTGTGTTTATACATCGATGCTGAGGAGCATAAGTTAGGGGATCTTGGCGAACCCGTTAACTATAAAGCTGCATTGTTAGACCCTGAGTTTGATAAATGGCTGAATGCTATGAATGTGGAAAAGCAATCCATGAAAGACAACGAAGTTTGGGACTTAGTTGATCTTCCTCCTAATGGCAAAACCATTGGTAGCAAGTGGCTCTTCAAGAAGAAGACCGACCTGGATGGAGCTGTACACACCTATAAAGCTCGTCTTATGGCGAAGGGCTATACTCAAACCCTAGGGATTGATTATGAGGAAACATTTTCTCCTGTTGCAGACATTAGAGCTATTAGGATTCTTATAGCCATAGCAGCGTTTTATGACTATAAGATTTGGCAAATGGATGTCAAAACTGCACTCCTCAATGGATATCTCTCTAAAGAGGTTTACATGGAGCAATTGAAGGTTTTGTCAATCTAAAATATCCAAAGCGGGTATGCAAGCTAAAGCGTTCCATTTATGGGCTTAAGCAAGCATCAAGGCAATGGAATAAACGATTTGATGATAAAATAAAGAAATTTGGTTTCACTAAAATCGTGATGAGCCATGTGTATATCTAAAAGCTAGTGGGAGTAATGTCACTTTCCTAATCTTGTATGTCGATGACATATTGATCATGGGAAACAACATTCCAATGTTAAAAGATGTAAAATCCTACCTTGGAAGATGTTTTGCTATGTAAGATTTAGGTGAAGCTGCATATATTCTTGGAATCAAGATCTACAGAGATAGATCACGGCGGTTAATTGGTTTGTGTCAAAGTGCTTATTGTTGGGAATTATGCATTCCTGACTTAGTACTGTTAGTTATATTAGTTAGTATCGCTAGTTGTAATTTGTACTGACAGTACAAAATGTTAGTACTGATCAGATAGTTAGTATCGTTAGTATAAAATAGTTAGTACCGTTTATGAGATATGCATGAGATATCTTAGGCAAGGATATGCATGATCTTTATACGAATTTTGTAAAGCCCATTAGGGTTTCCTTAGTCTATAAAAGGAACCCTAGGCATAGTTAGTAGATATAGTTCTACACAGATCAATAGAGATCTATTAGCAATCATAGTCTTTGTAATTTGTAACCTAGGCGGATTCAAGTGATAATATAAAGTTCTTTTGTGATTCTTAATATTGTTCTTCTTAGCATTATTGATTAGTTTCCGCATAATCAATAGTGTTCAAATCAGTGTTTCATTATTGTAGCTTTAGAATTATCTAAGGGAACAAACCCTTTACAAGCTAAAGGTTAAGATCTATTTAATAAACGATCCAACAAGTGGTATCAGAGCTTATGTGGAAACTCTAAATAAGAAGAACTTAATTGTAAGATGGCATAACAAGACATTCCTCCACCCACTATCATAGCAATGAAAATCCCTATCATCAGGAAGGGAGAATATGATATTTGGAGCATGAGAATGCGACAATATATCTGTCACACAGACCATGACCTATGGGATGTTATTGCCAATAGAGATCTAGAAGAAGACCCTATACCAACTGGAGAAACATCTGCTCCTCCTGCTCCTAAGACTGCCAAACAACTGGCTGCTTAAAGGAATCAGGAAAGAGTTAAGAGCATCTTGCTTTTAGCAATACCTGATGAATACCTTCTCAAGTTTCACAATGTTGTAGATGCTAAATCACTCTGGGAAGCAATCAAATCAAGGTTTGGAGGTAATGAAGAATCCAAGAAGATGCAGAAAAATGTTCTAAAACATCAGTTTGAAAATTTTTCTACTGCATCAAATGAAAAACTGACAAGCTTATAAAATGTTCCAAAAACTCTATAAGTCAATTTGGAGGTTTCAGGACGCTCAATATCAAAGTAAGATATCACCAGAAGTCTTAAGAATCTTCTCTTCATGGATCAAATTGCTCTAATCATGAAGAAATAAGCCAGACATTGATGAGATAGATATTGATGAACCTCTACAACAAACCTTAGGGTCTACGAAGTGAGATGAAAAGGTCTTCAGTTCACTACTACTTCTCAAAACTTGGCATTTCTTTCCCTTGAGAACACTAAGTCCAGTACAAATTAAGTAAGTACAGTCCAGTGTAGAATTGGGGATATTAACTGCTGGTGGAATTAGTCAAGTTTCATCTACCCCATGTGCTCATGATGTAGCATGCTCTTTCTTTGCACAACCAACAACCAGTCCTCAACTTGAAAATGAGGATTTCATCAGATAGATGAAGAATGACAATAAGGAAGAAAATGTATCTTAGATGGTGTCATGGACTATGTTGACTGTAAGAGTAAAAAATCATTCATAAGATGGGAAGGAACATGGATTTAAATTAAAAACGACCTGTTTCATTTGATAAAATCAAAATTGAGTTCTACACAGTCACAGCAAAATGGCATTTTTGCTAAGGAATGCCAAACTGGAAGGATCAAGGGAAAAGATCTTATGGGACAATGGCAGGAGTAATGCACCAACAAAATAAAATCTATCATCACAAACACTGAGATCAAGATTTCTATAAGGATAATGACTGGATAAAGATTTTAAAAAGAACCAGTCACTATGCATTAATGTCAACTCTATCTCAAGCATCAAGTCTTCTTACAAAGAGGTACAAAAATGTTTCTAAAAAAGGTCTTAATCTATTAAAACTCTTTAAAAGAATTATGATAGTGAAGAGACAACATAGCAGAGAAAGACCTAGAACATTCATGGTTATGAGTTTAGCCTTAGAGTCACTAGAATCCAGGATACAATTACATGAAAGAGAATGAACAGGCCTTGGGGTGAAAAATATGATTTTAAAACTATGAGCTTAAATTGCAGAGAAAAAAAATTAATAACCTTAACTGAATTAGAGAAAGTATGTTAAGGAAAGAGAGGTTAAAATTAAAGATATAAAAAATGGAAGAAGCATCCAAGAATCTTGAGAAATTACTCAATAGTCAAATGAGTGCTAGAGATAAAAAACTGGTTAGGATATGGCACACAATGAATGAAATGAGTAACAATTCTAAAACTGATAGTGATATAGTTAGAGTGTTTTTTGATGTCAGATCTAGTAATGAAGAGTCCACACCAGCTAATGATAGGTTTTCCAAAGCAGATGGGTATCATGCAGTTCCCCCTCCTATAACAGGGAACTTCTTAACCGCAAGAGCTGACATATCATTTGCAGGTTTAGATGAATATGCCATCAGGAAGAAAATAATTGAATCAAAAACAACTGATCTTAATACTAAACCAAGTGAGACTGTAGGTAAAACAAATGAAGAAAATACTCAAAAACCTAAGACAGTCTATGAATCAGTTAACAGAGATAAAGTTATCATTGAGGATTAGAACTCAGATGATGAGGATGATGTGTTTGAAGTGCAAACAGTTAGTCTTGTTAAGACTAATAAGACTAAAACAGTTACATCTAGAGTTGATAAAATTGATCAAACTTCTCAGAAACAAGGAATTAGTTTTAAGAAAATAAAAGCTTGTTTTGTCTGTAAAAGTATTGACCATTTGATCAAAGATTATAATTTTCATAACAAACAGAGTCAAGAACCTAAGATGAAAACTGTGGTCAATACTGGTCCAAGGGTGGACAAACCAGTATGGGATAATACTAAAAGGATTAATCATCAAAAATTTTCAAAATACCCTCATTTAAGAAAGACTTTTGTCCCAACATGAGTTCTAACAAGAACAGGTAAGAAACCAAATGATGACCTATCTGAAGCATGTAAGAGGAAAGAAGCATGCTAATTTGAAGAACAAGAACTTTGAAGAAATACAAGTTATGTATAAAGAGGTTACAAGGTATGATAAAAACTTTATTGTTATTGGTTCTGCTGAGGATGAGAGACAGATTAAGGAGATGAATAAAGAATTTAAAGACCCTAAAAAGAAGATATTAAAGAAGAGGGTTGTCAATGAAACTCCAAGGGAAGAGGACACAACAAAGGTACCTGCTGAACAAGAAGTGACAGAGCATGGTACAAAAAAAGAAAAAGTGGTCATGTGAAGATGATTGCTAGGAAAAGGCCAAGACCATAGCCAGATGATGATAGTGACGATGAATACAGAAAATGTCTAAGGATTGTTACATTTGATAGTACCATAGATAGTGAGATTATAGAGACAAAATCTTTTGTTTCTAAGTTGCACAAGGTTTCATCACCAGATGGGGATTACCTTGTTGTCTACAGAGTTAATGGGCACTTCAGGGCATTTAACTATCTAATGGAGGTACTACATATTTTTGATAGGCAGGATTTGTTTCATTTATATGATTTGGTGATGAAGCAGTACTCAGAAATCACACCAGAAGGTATTGAGTTGATTCTTTGGGGAGACTTGAAGATTATGATGGAATCCTCAACAGAAGAAAATAATCAAGGTGATTTCTGGAACAATCAACAAGATTGGGATATTGTTAGTTGGAGACTGTATGAAGCTTGTGGATTTTGCATACTAGAGCTTAAGGATGGGATAGTCATCTACATGCTAGTTGAAAGAAGGTACCCTCTCTCCAAGGAATTGTTGCAAAGAATGCTTGATTTGGGATTGGAGGTTGAAGAGGAAAGTACTGCTGCACTACATTTGGTAAGATTCATTAAGCAGCAGCTTAATGAAGAGTAATGCTGGGAATGGAAGTGAGAAGGGTTTGGGTGTTGGCTAACCACCACACAACAAATGGTCTTCAATTCACCATGTCTAACAGACATCAAGAATTGACTAGTCTAGAAGCAAACGGCTTCTGGTAAAGACTTCTTAAATTCGTTTATGGTTGACAATTTACTAAAAATTATATAGTTCTCAACTCACCTTGCTTCACAGTGAAGAGTTGGCTAGTCTAGGATCAAACAGTTCCTGGTAAAGACTAATTAAATCTGTTAATAGCTGATAGTTTGCTAAAAACTATATGGTTATCAGTGCACCATGTTATGGCAATGAAGCATTGACTAGTCCAAAAGCAAACGGCTTTTGGTAAAGACAAATCAAATCCGTTGATAGTTGATAGTTTACTCAAAACTATAAGGTTATCAATTTACCTTGTTGTTTACAATGAAGAATTGGCTATTCCAGAGCAAACGGCTACTGGTAAAAGAATATCAAATCCGTTAATGGCTGGTAGTTTGCCAAAAACTACAAAGCCAACTTAGTTGGATGTTGCTGTATTGCTGAAACGATATGTTGCTGATAAAAATGGATAGCTGAAGATGTCAAAATTATCAAAGATCAAATCAAGATTTGATAGTGTGTTTGCATACATCCTCCTGGTCTACAAGATGTTTACACTAAAGAAACATGAAGTTAAACAAGTTCAACAATCATGTTTAAGGGAGGATTGTTGGGAATTATGCATTCCTGACTTAGTATCGTTTGTTATATTAGTTAGTACCGCTAGTTGTAATTTGTACTGACAATACAAAATGTTAGTACTGATCAGATAGTTAGTACCGTTAGTATAAAATAGTTAGTACCGTTTATGAGATATGCATGAGATATCTTAGGAAAGGATATGCATGATCTTTATACGCATTTTGTAAAGCCCATTAGGGTTTCCTTAGTCTATAAAAGGAACCCTAGGCATAGTTAGTAGATATAGTTCTACACAGATCAATAGAGATCTATTAGCAGTCATAGTCTTTGTAATCTTAAAGCAATATCACATGGAGAATTCCAAATGTGGAAGTATCCCCAGGTAAGAAAAGCTTAGATTGAGTAAATCACAAGGTGCCTCAACACCTGCTGAATTAAAGCGCATGCAAAATATTCCATATGCCTCGGTTATGGGTGTAATTATGTATGTTGTGAGATGTACTCGCCCTGATGTTGCGTTCGCTTAGAACATAACAAGCCGATTTCAACAAAATCCAGGTGATCTTCACTGGACTACTGTTAAGAACATTATGAAGTATCTCAAGAATACTAAGGACATGTTTTTAGTTTACGGAGGTGATCTAAAACGAGAGCTCATTGTTTCTTGCTACACTAATGCTGGATATCTGACGGATGCTGATAACCTCAAGTCTCAGACTGGATATGTGTTCGTTTTAAATGGAGGTGATGTTGATTGGAAGAGTTCCAAGCAAAGCATTTTCACTACTTCATCTGCAGAAGCTGAGTATATTGCTGCTTATGATGCTTCTAAAGAAGCCGTTTGGGTTAGGAAATTCATTTCTGGGCTTGGTGTTGTTCCCATGATTGAAGAACCCACAAGTATGTATTGTGATAATACTGGAGCAATTATCATAGCTAACGAATCTGGAATCACTAAAGGTGCTAGACATTTCTGTGCCAAAGTTCACTACCTTCGTGAAGTTATTGAATTTGGTGACATAAAGTTAAAAAAAGTTCACACAAATGACAACTTAACCGATCCTTTTACTAAAGCGTTAGCTTTTCCAAAGCATTCAGAACATACTAGGAATATTAGAATGCTTCCAGCTAGTAGTCTCATGTAAATCTGTGTTTATTAGTTATTTGGATAATTGGGATTGTAAGACAATTTTAATTTCTGATGAATAAAGATACTAGGTATTTGTTTTCATTCATATAACAATTGTTTATCCTATATTTGCATATTTAATCCTTAAATGATTTATCATCCTAAATATGTCCATTGTCGGTTAACAATATGAGAGTATTGTTACATAAGGCAAATGTGAGTGTTGGTTATATTCGTTGAATATATGGATAGTTCTCGCCAAACTTATATGTTACTCACAAGGGATGCGTATTGGACACCCCAACCTTCAAAAATTACTTTATGGATCCGTTGTCATAAGTAAAATTTTGAAAATGGTTAGTTAAGTCATCCTTAGACTTGAGAATACAAACAAGTTCTGGTATGTGTGGATATCACTTTTTAATTCTATGTCAAACGATGTCCTGAATAAGGTAGTTATAAAGACTATTATTGGAAGTGATGTGAAGCAGCATTCACAACACTTGTATTTAACAAAGAATTTGTTCCTCCACTTGATGTGCAGTATAATACCTTGGCGCCTCTCCAGAATTAATCAGATAATTGTTTGGCCGAACCCAAAGGGTAATGCAAGATGATTCTTGATTACATTTGGTATATCTGTATTAAGTTCTATAACGAGAATCTAAATGGTTAAACTATATGGAATGAGTTAGGATCCATATCCATGGTTTAACGGTATTTGAACAAAGGGATGATTATAGCAAGAGATAAAATAACCATGCTACTGAGAATGTTTATGAAACTTGATCTCAGACACTTCTAGTTTTAAAAACGAATGTGAGTGTTGCTAGACGTTTCCGTCGTTAGTATATGGGCAGTCTGCTACTCCAACTCCCAAGTGGGAGCTGTTGGATTATGGTAGTTGGATGCGCACACATACGACTAGAAGTGTGTGAGCCTATTGGGGGCACACACGTTAAACGCATAGAGCGCGTTTAAACTTCACGTATGGTTTCTAATATAAACCGTTTGGACAAAAATGATTAAGACAAGAACCTGTGGCTGTCTTTATGAGGTGGCCGGCCATAGAGAAGGTTCTAGTGAGTGTCTTGGTTCATTGTATCTAGGTGATAAGAGTGGGAAGCTTTGATACAGGTTTTAAGGAGTTGTGATAAGGTTAAAAGTTAAAGACTTTTAGGCTTATCATGAGTTAGGAATGAGAGGCTATATATACTCCCTATCCCTAGCTCATTTGGGTCGTCCTATTGATCACAACAACATACAAAAACCTTCCTTTCTTTCCTTTGCTCTCCATAACATCTGAATACCACAAAACCCTAATTAGGGTTCTTAGATTTCGGTTCTGCCATTTTCAGTAAACTCCATTAGGGGTTTTTGATTTGTGATTTGATCCTAAGGCTCTTCCAAAAGGTTTATAGTATTAGTTTACAGGTTCTCAAGGGGTGAGAACAGATAGAAACAAACTAGGTTTTGTTTGGGTGATTTTCGGTTCACCTAGGTGAAATTCGTTACTACCGAATTTTGGAATGAAACCCTAGCTTTCTCCTCTGATTTTTCGGTACAGGGGATCTAGGGTTTGATTTGGTACTTAATTCAAAAGGGTATTGTGTTACAAAGGTTGTTTGAGTTATACGTGAGGTTGGACTAGCATCCGGACGTGCTTGTTAGACGTGTTTGTGTAAGCACTCGTAGAGGTGACAATTTAGTCACTTTGTTTCATAATATTTGTTGTTGTCTTCAAGGGTTAGGTTTTTTGTTTTCCTTTTTGTTTATTTATTGTGTGTTAGTTATATGCATCTTACTTGATTCATATCCGTTGCGTACTCGTAGTGTTAATGGTTAACTAGTTATAAAATCCCAACACAATGCATTGATGATCTTATCATCTCTCTAATCAACCAAATATAAGTTTGATTAGCGGAAGAAAATACAACCTTGAAAAAGTTAAGAAAAGTATAAGTTAGTAAAAAAAAGTATTATATAATTAGTTAGTTTTCAAGAATAGAAGTATTAAATGAAAGTTTTACTTGTCCATTGATTGCTTAAATTATAGCATTTACCCTCAACTTGAACTTGCATTTGTCCCTCGTCTAACCAATGACCTAGATGTCACTTGCAAACTTTTACATTTGTTTTAGTTTGCTTGATTAGAGGGTAAAACCTATGGTCATTCTTTTGATCCTTTAATAAAGAACAAGCATGATTATCCGCGCGTTGCTGCGGGGCGTTAATTTTTTTTTCTTATTTTTAAAATTTTTTTTGCTTAGCGTAGGCCGGTTTTTGATTGCGTAATAGCTGGACCTTCCGCGTGTTACGGCGGGGCTTATTTTTGTGCGATTTGATTACATAGCTGGCGCGTTGCCGCATGACATAATTTTTCGCGAATCGCGTTGCTACGGGGAGTTAAATTTTTTTTTTTTTTTTGGAATTTTTTTTTTGCTTAGCGTAGGGCGGTTTTTGATTGCGTAATAGCTGGACCTTCCGCGCATTGCGTCGGGTCTTATTTTTTGTGTGATTTGATTACATAGCCGGCGTGTTGCCGCAGGGCATAATTTTTCGCGAATCGCGTTGCTGCGGGGCGTTAATTTTTATTTTTTTTTGTAATTTGTATTTTGTGCGGGTTTATGTTTTCGGTCTCATGTTTAATAGTTTGTTTTTTTCTTATATGGGCTTATGTGTTGAGTCTCATGTTTAAAGGTTTTTTTTTTTTTTGCTATATGGGTTTTTTTTTAATATAATCTTATGAGATTTTAGTAAATATGTGTTATATATTTGGGCTTATGGTTTTTAGTGGCGTAAAACGACACCGTTTAATGCCATTTTTTAGTATATATATTCATTTTTTATTGGAATAAATCGGTACTTTTGTAGTTTTTTTCCTATTTTGTGACAACTTTTTTTGGCTACTTTAGAAAAAAAAGAACCAAACGCCTGTGTAGGAATATAGGAGGCATAAATTGGGCCATGCTTTGGGCCTTTGACAATATACTGGGCCATAGTAACGAAGGCTAATAAAATGGAAGAGTGGCCCGTCTTTGAAACGTCGTACTTTTCCATCATATATGTATATAACAAGCATAGTTGTCTGCGCGTTGCTGCGGAGCGGTGTTTCTTTTTATCATAGATGTGGGTGTTTTTTTTAAGCATGATTGCCCGCGCGTTGATGCGGGGCGTTAAATTTTTTTTTTGTGCGGCTTTATTTTTCCGGTCTCCTGTTTAATAGTTTTTTTATATGGCTTATGTGTTGGGCGTCATGTCGTGGATATTTTTTGATCTGAATAAATCTATTTTTTTTCCTATTTTGCGCTGAGCAATTTTTTTATATTTTTTATTTTGCGCGGGTTTATTTTTTCGGTCTCATGTTTAATAGTTTTTTTTATATGGGCTTATGTGTTGGGCGGGCGTAATGTCGTGGGTATTTTTTATCTGAATACATCTATATTTTTTTTTCCTATTTTGTGCTGAGCAATTTTTTTTTGCGGTTTTATTTTTCCGGTCTCATGTTTAATAGTTTTTTTTAAATGGGCTTATGTGTTGGGCGTCATGTCGTGGGTATTTTTTGATCTGAATAAATCTATTTTTTTTTTCCTATTTTGTGTTGAGCAATTTTTTTATATTTTTATTTTGTGCGGGTTTATTTTTTCGGTCTCATGTTTAATAGTTTTTTTTATATGAGCTTATGTGTTGGGCCTCATGGTGCGAATAATTTTTGATCTGAATAAATCAATAATTTTGTATAAAAAATTTCTATTATGTACCGAGCAAAAAAAAAAAATTTTAAGTTGCCTACTTAAAAAAAAGTCAAATGGGCCGGCCCAAAGTGAAAGCCCAATAAGCCGGTTATTGTAGCTACTGTAGCAAGCATGGTCAAAACGACGTAGTTTTAACCCAAATATAATATATGTATATAATTATATATTTAAACATATATCTTGTATTTTGCTTAAACCTTTTATGACTTTAAACCAAAAATATGTCACGAATTAAGGAGTTTGATTTTATATATTTGTTTAAGTGCTTATTACCGTATCTTTTCAAAGTTCTAATCATGACAATATTGTTGGTAACAGCAATGCAAACAAAACAATGATCTACCACAAGTCTTAAATGCATGAAGATGAGCTGTGTTACTTCTGCTCGTAATCTAGAGGTAGAATATAGAGTAAATTGCAAAAATGGTCCTTGTGTTTTGGCCAAAATGCAGATTTGGTCCGTCAAATTTTGAAATTGCAAAAAACGTTCTTATTTTGAAGGTTTGGTTTCACTTTTGGTCATTGGTCGATTTGAAATGACTAAAATACCCCTCTGCAATTTGGCCAAACCATAAGGACCATTTTTGCAATAATAAAAAAAAAATTAAAAAAAATCTGTAAGAATTTTTTTTTAATTTTTTTTATTTCGGTTTCAGTTTACGAGCATTAATAAAAAAATTATTATTTTTATTTCGGTTTCAGTTTACGAGCAATAATTAAAAAAAATTTAAAAATTTTAATTTTTTTTTAATTTCGGTTTCAGTTTACGAGTAATAATAAAAAAATATTAAATTTTAAAAAATTAAATTTTTTTTATTATTATTGTTCGTAAACTGAAACCGAAATAAAAAAAATTTAAATTTAAAAACAAAAATTTATTATTGCTCGTAAACTGAAACCGATATAAAAAAATTAAAATTTTTTTTTAATATTTTTTCTTTTATTGCTCGTAAACAGAAACCGATATAAAAAAATTATTTTTTATTATTGCTCGTAAACTGAAACCGACATAAAAATAAATTTAAATTTTATTTTAATATTTTTTTTTTTAATTATTGCTCGTCAACTGAAACCGAAATTAAAAAAAAATTAATAATTCTTAAATTTTTTTTATTATTATTGCTTGTAAACTGAAACCGAAATAAAAAAAATTTAAAATTTTTTAATTTTTTTTATTATTGCTCGTAAACTGAAACCGAAATAAAAAAAAATTAAATTTTTTTTTAATTTTTTTTAATTATTGCTCTTAAACTAAAACCGAAATAAAAATAATAATTTTTTTTAAATTTTTTATTATTATTTCTCGTAAACTGAAACCGAATTAAAAAAAAATTAAAAATCTTACAGATTTTTTTTTAAAAATTTTAATTTTTTTTATTATTGCAAAAATGGTCCTTGTGGTTTGGCCAAATTGCAGAGCGGTATTTTAGTCATTTCAAGTCGACCAAGGACCAAAAGTGAAACCAAACCTTGAAAATAAACACGTTTTTTGCAATTTTGAAATTTAACGGACCAAATCTGCAATTTGACCAAACCACAAAGACCATTTTTGCAATTTACTCTAGAATATATTGTCAACCAAAAAGAAAGGATGATAGTTTATCTTGATGACTTGAAACATTTTCCTCTAAACTTGGAAAAGATCCTTATATATCTTAAGCTTCAACTTGCACTCCTCAAAATCCCCGCCAAAAACTAGTTCTTCAATATACCCTTAAGGTTTGAAGGCTTCCAAACCAAGACAAAAGACTCAAAAACATCATATCCTCTTGTCAATAAAGGTTAACAATGTTTTTAGCCCGCGCTTCGCTGCGAAGCGCGGGACTAAACGGCGTTGTGTTTCGATTGACAAAACTAAAATGAAATATGCAGAAGGAGTAAGTTAAGTGAGTTACAAAAGCATATGTAAGTGTCCAGATTTAACATGAAACATGTACCAAAATGAAGTAAGCAATTGAAGCTAGACATTGCTTTTTGCCATATTGCCTTAAACTAAGTTTTACCATAAGACTAATGTACTAAAATGCAGGAAACAACTGAAGCTGGACATTGCTTTCTGTCATATTAGTTCTATCATAAACGTCTAAGTGTCCAGATTTAACATGAAGTATGTACCAAAATGCAGTAAGCAATTAAAGATAGACATTGCTTTTTGCCATATTGCCTTAAACTAAGTTTTACCATAAGACTAATGTACCAAAATGCAGGAAACAATTGAAGCTGGATATTGCTTTCTGCCATATTAGTTCTACCATAAACGACTGATATTCAGTCCCCTTTCTTTTTTTCCCTCTAATGATAGGTTTGTGTGGAGAGACCTTTTGGCAGAAGATGGCTTTGGTTCTGCTGGTGTTGCAGCGGATGGACTGTCCTTTTTTGTTGGCTGTGTTTCGAACTTCTGGCGGGGTATAGTTAAGACGATTGTCTCTGCAATGTGTTCTATGATGTCGTGCGTGGGTGTTCCTGTAAAATGTATGTTCTAGAGTTAGCAAAGCTTAAAAAAGATAGTTATTGAATTTAGAAACAAAATACAACCTATTTGTGGTTTTTTGCAAGAATCTTTCTTTCTGAAAAGTTATCTTATTTTGGAAAAAGTTATCTTATTTGGGAATATTTGGTTTTTGTATGCATTCCGAATGCTGACATGGTGCTAGTTTTTTGTTTATTTTCATATGTTTTGTCATGGAGCAGATGACTATTGTTTACACTTGTGGTGTTGAGTAGCATGTTAGCGATACATGGTGTAGTTGTTTGTTTTTACCAATCATTGTGGTTTTGATTTTTACTTCTGTTTTTTGTTTATTTAAGGAATGGTGGTTGCATAAGGAGTGTATCTGTGGTCACGAAAAGAGAAGGACAATGGAATGGTTACTAATGTGTGAGGATTTGGAGAAGGTTCTTGGTGGACGTAATTGGTTGGACATGATGATTGTGTACTGTCAAAAGTTTGCGGATGAGCATCGGGATTTTTCTCTTCGAGTGAATAGGTTGGTTGGGGAGATGAATGAGGCGTGTTCAGATAGGATAGCTTTTGTTCGGGAGTTTCGGAGTGTGTCGGGTAAGACTGTACCGGCAAAGACCGCCGTGTTATAGGGAGTGGCAATTACGTGATTTAGAAAAGGAAGCCAAATAAATGGCTTTTGAAATTGAGTCGTTTTTTATGAAGTTGATGCGTGATGAGTCTTCTTAGGAGTGTTGATGGCGTTTGTTGTGTGTAGCTTATGTGTCATGTGTGTCATGTTTGTCAAATAAGTGTGACGATGTCTGTGTCCATGCCTGTTGTAATAAGACTTTAGTATGTTTTTTGATTTTCTATTATTGTTGTATGTTTGTGTTCTTGTTTCATGTTAAATTGTATGCAAGGTTTGCATCATCAAGGTTACCAAAGTGTATTTAGGTTTGGAAAAGCATATGTATGGACATAAGCACTTTTAGTTAAATTTAGTGAAGATTCTGAAAGTGTTTTAAGTTGCTCACTGAAACTGAATTTATTATTATTGTGTATCTTGCTCAGATATGTAGAAAGCATTTGGTCTGGGGTGTTTAGCGGAATCAGTGAAAACACACAGAAGTAAAAAGTATGAAATCGGTGACTTCTTAGAATTTTGTGTTGTCTACTGTTTATGATTTAAAGAGGAAAGGGACAATTGGTTTACAGTAAAAGCATTGATTTAAGATGTCCATTTTTGCGTTTGTGGTGGTGTATGCAAGTGGAATAGTCAAAAGAGTCATCAAGTTGCGCAAAAGCATATGGTGTCTACTGTTCTTTATTTAAAGGGGATATGGACAAATTTTTCACAGTAAAAGCATGTGGTTTTTTGTTTTTTTTTTGTGGTGTGTCATGTAGATAGGTTTTTTCTATTTAAAGGGTTGTGAGTATATGTGTTTTGCATTGGAAGCATATAGAATATAGGTAATGGCAGCATTACCTAGGTGTGATAAATTACGTCGAGCTATGAACTCATCGAACTAGGAGGTCATGTTCATACTTCATTGTTGCAGGGACATTGCTGAAGACCTTAGGTTGGCGAGAGAAATAAACGCGTTGGGTGATCGTTTGACTACTGTTATCGATGAAAGACATAATTTTATGACGAACTGAACGTGATAGCAGGCAGCCGTGTGCCGAAGAAGATGGATGAGTTTATGGGGGAAGTTCAGGCCAAAGATATCCCGAATTTGATGAAGTTGCAGATACTTGGAAGGGAGTTTGAGTTGAGGGCTCGGGAGAAAGACCTTTTCATCGAGAAGCTCAAAGGAAATATGGACTTCTGAGTTTTGATGTGGTGTGTGTGTTTATCTTGTGTAAGATGTGTGCAAATGATGTCGTTTGTGTAAGCTGAGTGTGAACTGTGGGAATAATGTCCTTTGTGTAACATAGATCTGGACTATTGTCTATTTTATGTTGTCTGTTCTGTTGTATTTTAAGTTTACTGCAGCATGGTCTTGTAGGTGTGTGTATTATCCATGTTTGTATTGGTCACATGTATGATATTTGATGTAATAAACGGTGATGTTTTAGTGTTGGAATTAGAGTGTGTACCTGGTATGCCTTTGTCTTTTATGTTTGAATCGTTGGCTGGTGCAGATGAGCTTGTAGACAACGTAGCACCTGAATCGTTGAAATACAGTTTTTAGGAACCGTTGGTAGATATGCATTTTTTTTGGGGGCAAAGGGTTTTAGTATAATTAAATTTTTTACGTTTCTCTATCACATTGGTATGTTTTGTCTTTCACGGTTGATTCATCGGTTGTTTGCAGTTGTGCTTGTCCCAATATGGTAACTGCATTGTTGTAATTATATATTATCTATAAATATATATATATATATATATATATATATATATATATATATATATATATATATATATTGAAGTGTGGTATTTTTGTATAGCAGGGTAACTAATTTGTTTTGTAGTTGCTGTTACTTATGTGTTGGGTCTCAACAGCTTTTTGGATATCTAGAATGTCGTCGACTATAAATTTGCTTGCTCCTTTTTGGTGGAAGGGGCAAAGTGAAATTGAAAGATCTGTTTTTTAGCGATGATGTTCATTAATTCAGTGGGTAACTGATGCTGAGTTGTTCCTTTGTATTTTTGTGTAAGCTATGAGCAAGGATGGCCGGTAATTTTTTCGCCAGCATTTGTGAAAAAAGTAAATTGTGCAGTAGCGGTTGCATCAGTGACACCAGCTCTAAAGTTGTACCTGTTTGTTTTGATAGTTTGTTATTGTTGTTGTCGTTATTTTTAAAAAAAGTAATGGTAGTTAGGTAGTTGTATTTTGTTTGAGGTAGGTGGGTCTTGCTTTCCATGGTCTTCACATGTGTAGGTAGGTGGGTCTTGCTTTCCATGGTCTTCACATGTGTAAGTACCACTAATTAGTTAGGTTAAACCTTTGCTGCATTGACTGCATGATGGGTAGTTCCAGTCTCTGTTTTCTTTGACACGCGTGATGATGGCTTCACATGTAAATCGTATTCCTTGCAACAGGGAATGTATGATCATTTAAAGATGTAAATGTTAAACATTTTTTTAAACCTTTAGGCTTGTGGGGTTTTGTTATTATAGAGTGTGTCTGTTTCTTTTTTTTTTCTTGTTCCGAGTCTTCACAATGATATTTGGATATTTAAAGAGGCGGGTTTAAGTTGTATTTTTCTTTGAATCTACATTTGGTTGTTAACGAATGTCAGTTTCGTAGTGCATGGGTATACATAGACTTTAGAATTTTTAATTTCTTGATTTTACTTACGATGTGTGTAGATACTCAGCTTCTGGTGTACGTGGATTTATGTAGTAATGAGTTGCAGGGGTAGCTGTTAGCTGCAAATCTGTGTTTGTGTATTGTATTATCATTGTTATATTCGAGAATAGTAGTATACTGAATTGAATGGTGAGACATACCTTTGTATTTGGTAACTCTACAGGAGCTGACGACAATGATGACTGGGGGTGTTAGCTTCTTAATCTCTTCTTTGTTAAAAAAAATTTCTACTTCATCCCACATTGTAAACTCCACAACGTTTCCACTATATGATAACAATTGCATTTGTAAGTGGAGTATAAATTACATGCTTATAATTTGAAAAATGAATTTAGCGTAAAATTTATTTGTTTAAAAAGACTGCTTACTTTATGTTTTCGATGTCAAATTTTCTCAGATACTTTTGTCCTGTGTTTGAGTCCCCAAAAGGTGTTGCCTCGCTGATAGACCATATGCATCCTAGGTAATCTGTTAGTTATGAGTGTTAGTGGTGTCATTGTATACTCAGTGGTGTGATTGGGTATTTGGTTCATTAGTGGAGATCTATTATGCGTTACCTGTTAGTAATGGATATATCATCTTTAAATTCTCATCTTTGTAAGGAACCCTTGATGCTAACTAGTTGTATGCAACAAATTCAAAATGATGTTCTGGAAACTCAAACTCTTTCCCTGCAAGAAAGTCAATTCTTGTGATTTTCCCAAACTTCAGGCTTATTTTGTTTTCCAATGTCTGCTGGTATGGCTTCATTTTTACACAGATAAAATTTGAGAATCTGTAAGCCGCCTATGGTTTGAGCAACGGATTAAAGTAATCTATGTTGTTAACGTCCAAATTCGCCTGGATTGCATTGTTCTGTAAATTTCCGAAACTTTACCAGTATGTTAATAATTATATCGACCCCATTGTTTCTAAATTTAGTATGCTTACCTGCTTGTCTATTAGAATGCAGCAAAATGCTAGTTCTTTCATAACTGGAACACTTTTAGAGATCCATTTTTGATATACCTTTGCTTCTAGTATGCGGTTTTCTTGTCCGATTCTGAGTGATGCAATAGTCGTTTCAGACATTTTCCTTGATTTACTGCATGTATAGATTGAGTCATTTAATCAGAATATGAAGATAAGAGCAGTATGTATAAAAAAGGTGTGCTCAAAATTATATTATTAGGGAGCTAAACAAAAAACTGTTTTTTAGGAACAAGCAACTAACATAAGCGTTTTTCTGACTATTTTTGTAAGTGACGAAATAGCATAAGCATATTAGCAGTTTTTTTATATCCATGTTTCAACTTTGTTTTTTCTATGCAGCTGATGAATCTATCTTGTAATACGCTGCAAACTATGTGTGTTAATTAGGCGATATGGTATTTAGGGCTTAGTGTTCATTTTTTTTTCAACAGTAGTTTATGATGTCATGTGCGGTTTGATAATCATGTGTTTATGATATTTCTGAGGAATTCTTTATAGGCGATGTTTTTTGTGACATGGGGTAGTTGATTGTTTTGTAGGTTTATCAGAATTTTTAATCCGTCTGTTGAAGTTGCCCTTGACAGTGCTACGTTTAACTGACCATGACTAAATGCTGGTTCAGGTAAGTAGACACCAATTTTTGAAAAGGACTATCCTTGGCTTTTGTTTATAGTCATTGCGTAACAGAGGTTAACAGGGAATTGGGTACGTTTGAAGGTTAATGAAAGGTTAAGATCTTTGTGTGTGAGAGGAATTCTGTGTATAAACACTTTTTCGCCAACTCTTGTTCCTGTGATGATTTGTGCTTCGATTAACTTCAACATCAACGACCTGAAAATCATTCTTGTTCCGTTGCATAAACCTCTCGACAGGTTCACATTTCTGAGTAGCATAATAGGCGATCCTACCTTTAGTTGCAACTCGTATGGTGGAATGCCAGGAAATGACATGGTGTTGTGATATTCCATCGGATAAAGCATCTCTATTTCGCTTGTTTCTCTACCTATTGGAATAGCTTCGTCATTACTTAGGTATGTTTTATTGGAACCTCCGATGCTAGAAATAATTTTAGCACTCACAGCATATGCAGTGTCGTTTTTGGGACACACAATTGCTTTCTCCTAGAGAGTTCCTGTGATTGGTGTCTTCAGCGTGGCTTCGTCATAGATGAAGTCAATGAGTTTGACATTCTTGTGTGGTCATCTGTGAGACAATATTCAGGTGGAATTGTAATCCAGTATCTGTCTTGAATGCCTTCTTCGTCAGGTTCTCCTATTTCACCATTGCCTACGTTAAGAAGCCACTTGGAAAAAACTTCTGAACGCCTCTGTTCTTCACTGCTGAGACCAGGTCTAAGGAGGCGCATATTTTCTTTCAATGTACAGATTTTGAAGTGTGTTGGGAATTAAAGACTTCTGAAGTTACTACGGTTAGTTTTGGAAGTTAATGCTGCTGGTTCAAGTTTGTGTCGCTGCTGAAGATTAGAGAAAATAGTCTAAGTCATTAGTACTGTTAGAATTATAGTTAGTGCTGCCAGTACAAAGTGTTAGTATTGTCAGTTTATTAGTACTGTTAGTTATATAGTTAGTATTGTTAGTATAAATAGTTAGTACTGCTAAAGTGATATGCATGAGATATATTAGGAATAGATATGCATTGATCACTTAACGCATTTTGTAAGCCCATTAGGGTTTCCTTAGTGTATAAAAGGAACCCTACGGCATAGATCTAGATATCAGTTTTTCATAGTTAGTATTCATAGCTATTTTGTAATTCAAAATAGTATTCAATATATTGAAAGTTTAGTAAAGATCTTGTTTTTAATGTTTCATTGTTCTTCTTGGTATTGCAAACTAGATTCCGCATAGTTTGTGATATTTTCAATCTTAGTTTCTACTATAGTTGTCTTGGATCTATCCAATATAACTAAGATTTAACAAGCTAAGTAAGGTCTGTCAAGAAGGGATCAACAAGTGGTATCAGAGCTTGTTGAGAAACTCTGAATAAGAAGAATACTATATCTACACAAGATCTCATTATCAAAGAAAAAATGGAATCATAGCAGAAACTACCCAAACAGTGTCTGCACTAAAACTTCTTACACTCAAAACAGGAGATTATGATCTATGGAGCATGAGAATGGAGCAATATCTTACTCATACTGATCATGCTCTTTGGGAGGTTATTGTGAATGGTGATGCACCTGTTGTTGCATCAGCTAGTGCTGAAGGTCCCATTCCTCCTAAAACTGCAGAACAAAAGCTGGCAAGAAAGAATGAATTGAAAGCAAAAAGCACTCTGTTGTTGGCCATTCCTGATGAGCACCTATTGAAGTTTCATGGAATCAAGGATGCAAAGACCATATGGGAAGCTATCAAGACCAGGTTTGGAGGCAACAAAGAATAAAAGAAAATGCAGAAGACCCATCTGAAGCAATATGAGAATTTTACTGCATCAAGATTTGAAGGACTGGATAAAACCTATGATAGGTTTCAGAAACTCATCAGCCAATTAGAAATTCATGGTGAAGTTATCTCTCAGGAAGATGCAAATCTAAAATTGCTGAGAAGTCTACCATCAGCTTGGAACAATATTGCTTTAATCATGCGTAACAAAGCTGATCTAGATGGATAAGCTTCTTCCTCAACTTATGCTGATGATGTCATGTTTTCCTTCTTTGCTAATCAATCTAATAGTCCACAATTAGACAATGAAGATCTGGAGCAGATTGATACTGATGATATTGAAGAGATGGATCTCAAATGGCAGGTGGTCATGCTTACTGTTAGCCTTAATTATAATAAGTCAAACAAGAATGTTATCGGTCTTAGAAAGTTAAACTAGGTCTTGTATTGTAATAGGCGAGTCGGGTTCAACGGGCTTGGATTGTAATCTAATATTGTCCATGTTTCGGGCTCAAAGCCCAAGTTAAACCAAGCTTGGCCCATTTAGAAAGCCCATTCGCCTCACTTAAGGCAAAAGGGTATAAATATCCCTTTACCACACTTGGTGAAGGGTGTTGGTTACTTTTCTATCATTTGTAACTCACCATTCTCTCTAATCTAGTTGTTTCTCTCTCTACTTTCTCTTTCTAAGATTCCATCTTATTTTCTAGCATATTGGTAAAGATTATAGTTGTGTAATGGATTAAACTAGTGGGATAACATGTGGTATCACTCGCCAAGGGGTGTTTAGTGTTTGTTTTGTGAGAAATTCGTGGGTTTTTTTGTTGGTTTTTTCTTTGGTTCGAAAAAAAAGCAAGAAAAAAAATCAAAGCTCGATCTTTGTTTCGTGGTTAAAAGTGTTAAAGACTTGTACTTTCGGGCTTAGATCACTTCCTTGCATCATTACTAAGTGGTTTTAACATCATTTCGTAGCTTACAAGAAAGTTTGAAGATTTTTTCTTGGCTGCGTTTTGCCTATCTGAAGGGGTGTTCGTCGTTGCGTTTTGATCAGACTCGTTGCGTTTTGATTAGATTCGTTGCGTTTTGATCAGAGTCATTGCGTTTTGATTAGATTCGTTGCGTTTTGCTCAAGTCGTTGCGTTTTGTCACAAGTTGAAGACCCTCACTGCGTTTTGACTAAGAGAAACTCTGCCCAATTAATTTCTTGATTGCGTTTTGCCTCAAGAGTTGATTGCGTTTTGATTATATTCGTTGCGTTTTGCTCAAATGTTGCGTTTTGACCAAGAAGTGTTGCGTTTTGATCATACTCGTTGCGTTTTGATCATACTCGTTGCGTTTTGATCATACTAGTTGCGTTTTGATTAGACTCGTTGCGTTTTGATCATACTGGTTGCGTTTTGATCATACTCGTTGCGTTTTGATCATACTCGTTGCGTTTTGATCATACTCGTTGCGTTTTGATTAGTTTTACTAAACGATTCCACTGCCCAATTTTTTATACATTGTGCGTTTTGTGTCCAAGACAAGACTGCGTTTTTTGGCTTAAAGGCACTGTGTTTTTGTCCATTGAAAACCTATGTTTCGATCCGCGCATCAGGTGGTATTTGACCGAATTTGGGAATCTATTAATCACCGTTTAATCAAAACATAACATCAAGACAAACAAACTTCAAGGACTAATTACAAGGACTTTGGACTTTAATTCGGACTAAAAGGACAATTACTCAACACAACAAACACAACCAATCAAACCAACAATCAACTTAATCATACTTAAAACGTCAATTAATTATTCATTCACGGTTTCTTCTTGATTTTGTAAAATCCCCGTGAAAGAATACGATTCCTCTTCTCGGTTTTAATCAAAGATTAGATAAATCCCGTGAAACGTTATTCCATTTAAAACCACAATCAATCACTTCATAACACTTAAGATCCGATATTCATTCACAACTTCATCAGAATGTCAAATTCAAATACCAATATGCAAACTCAAACATCAAGTGTTCTTCAGAATGACACAGTTTCTTCTTGTTCAATTTCTAAAGTTCAAGAGAAGACACAACTTTCAAGAATTAAATGCATGAACAGTCTTTGAGCAATTCAGTTACAACTCAAGTTCTCATAGCAACTTTAACAAGCTATGGTAGGACATTCATATCTTCAAGAGAACATTCTCTCAAGACTTGGATTTACTAGTAAATCATCTTTCAAAGAAATAATTCTCAGACTGTTGCAAGACTACTTTGAAAAACACAGAACAAGTTTGAAAATGCCTTTCAATTACAGAATTAAAAGCGTGTATGCAGAATTATACAAGATATGATCTCAATCATTTTAACAAAGCAATGATCTTAACATGGATTCTCCTCCAGGAATACATGCTTGAGTTAATACTTCATCAACAACGAACTCCAATTGTTGAAACAAAGAGTTGATGCAACACAAGAAGATCATTCACATCCAATCCAGCCATTGAATGATGATTCATTGTAAAGTTGATTTAGTTAATCATAACAAAACACTTGTTTCTGAGAAAGAAGACATAATTCAGAGAACTGCATCCAGCAAATTAGTAAAGGAGTGCACTTGAATTCTGCAACAAAAGATGTTGCATTCTATTCAAATACAAGATGTCCAAAAAGCAAAGAAAGATGCAAGCATATTATCGATCTCTTCATTCACACCTTAAAGTTCTTTCCAAAAGATGACTAAAAGCACTCCACATCGAACATGGATCAAAAGGGCATTCATGTCAATCTTTGGTCAAGATGTTGATACTTTCACAAGAACAATGCTACTCAACGTAGATCAACTACAAAAGCAACTTGACAAAGATGAATTTCAAGAAGATAGATCCATGACAGCCTTTTGGGTGGTAAACAACCAGTTCCAGAAGTTCATCGATTCAAAGTTTACATTGGATTATGACAGTCAAATGACAGACACGTACTTTGTTAAATACACTGGACTCGAGGTTCAACACTTCAGAGATACACTACTCCAACACCTGGGTAATGTTAAGAAGTCTGTTCCTTCACGGAGTGTTCTTATTAAAGGACAAAATGAGATTGAATAACTTAAACCAATAATCAACTTGCTTCACGGTAGCTCTCTAAAATAAAAACGCACAAAGGAGCGGAGGAGCGGGAAAGCGCGAAGCTATTAAAAACCTTCTCCTTTCGGGTCGTAGTTCCTCGGAACAACCCTCCTTATACCTCTCTTATAGTTTGTTAATCTCTTAAAGGTGAGCCGTACTTCACAAGTGACACAAAGGCAAGTTTTAATCTTTTGTTTGGGAACTTATTATGATAATGCTCAAGTTGAGAGCATTATATTGATGATGATTTTTATTCTTATTTAAGGATAATGTTCTTATATTTTTGATTTTTCTAGTTTTTATTTTATAAATATACTAATAAAAGAAAATGAAAAAATATTTTTGTATTTTTTTTATATTTAAATAAGAAGAAAATATTCACAAACGAAAATGATAACTTCACGAGGATCGTACACACCTCCCCGGCAACGGCGCCAAAAATTGATTGGTTTCTTAATGTATATATAAATAATATATAATAATAATATACTACTTATATTAACCAAACCAAATCAAGTGAGCCTTGATAAGGTTTAAAGAAAGAGAATCAATGAAATCCGAGTAGTATGATATTCCCAGGTCGTTTTCCTGACGAGGAATGCAAATGGAAAGTCGAGAGTCGGTTTGATAATTGATGCTTGAATGAGAAGGATTTTGATTGGTTTTCTAAATCTACGGGAAAAAATAATGCAATTAACTAAAAACAAGCTTAGCACGAAAGCAATTAATGATTTAAACTAGCAACGATAACGGGAATTTAAAAACGCAACTTAAAAACCCTAAATTATCAAAATTTCATCCTAAAGTGATTTTTTAACTTTTAATAAACCTTAAATGACTAAAATGCAAGAATTAAGAAAACTAAACCAAAAACGAAAGCGATTTAAGCTTAAAAACATGAAAAACGTGAACGGGCTTCAATCTCGTTCTTTAAAAATTCAAAATCTAAAATTTTAACCCTACGAAAGAAAATCTAATTTTCTACAGTCCTATTTGATAAAAGAAAATTTTCTAAAAAAGAATTAGATTTTTTTGACTTTTTTATAATTTTTTTTATGAAATAAAAACCGGATTTTATTTTCTAATTAAATATTAAAAATACTAAACTATTTATAAAAAATCTTAAAAAATTCCAAAAAGTGGCTTGAACTATGCTAGACCTAATAAAAATAAGATGGGTGAAACAGTTTATCAAAATAAGCTGTGAAAAAGCACTAACGGGCTTATAAGCAAAAGGCTCAAAAAGTGAAAAAAGAATAATATGTTGGGGTTCTAACAGAAAAGTCCCAAGGGCGCTAGTGGTGTGTGGTGTGGGTGTTAAAAACGTTGGGTTGAGGGTGTTGAGGTCCAGGGTTCAAGCCCTGCTCACCGTGGACTTCCACCTTCCCTAATGTTTTTATTTTTTTGCCAAAATTTTTTACACAAGTCTTAAGTACTTAAAAATAAACACTTTTAATAAAAACACACTTTTTAGAAACCACAAATAAGCACAAAAATAAGACATAATAAGTGACAGAATTGCTTTTTTAAATTAAGGCTTGAAAGGCTTAAACTGTCTAGCCTTTTTAGACTAAATAAGCAACAAGGAAACAAATGAGCTAAAAACCAATGATAAGCTAACCCTATTAAGCACTAAGGAACTAAAATAAGAAAAGAAAATAAGCCATAACTAAGCCTAAATGACAGATGCACTTAAAAAGTTATTAAAATAAAAATTCTAAACTAAAAGAAGCAATCAGCTCTATTAAGCTCTACCCTAAGCACAATAAGCTACCAGTACCTCTATTCTAACCTAATAAGCAAATCTAAGCAAAATAAGGCAAGTACAATAAGCCAATAAGCTCAAATAAGCAAATAAACTTTTGGCCAAAGACTGTTAACCAAACAGCCTATAGGGTACTTTTTGAGCTTAATTTTAAGCTACAAGACAGATCCTTATGGCTTAGAGCCCTATACCACTGAAAAGCTTATACTAAGGGCTACAATAATCAGCAAACAAAAGGTGGTTTGAAATTCAATTAAGCCATGAAAATGCTAAGTGAAAAGTGCTGGTTGCACTCAGTATGTGCTGATTTGGTTTTTGTAAAGACAAAAAGCTTATTGCAGCCCTATTTTTAAGCAAGAAAACAGGCTTTAAACTACAAAATAAGATGAAACAGATAAAGATTGACACCTAAGGGACTTGTGCAATGAATTTCATAACCTAAAACTAGCTTTAACTTATCTGAATTTGCAAATGAAAATGAGACTTTTTACTTAAAACTGACTTGATAGATTTTGACTAAAACAAAAGCAAACTAAAAGACATTTAAACTACTGCATTATGACACTAAAAACAACACAAAAACTACCCTTAAAAGCTGTTAAAGAAGTCTTAATCAAATAAGCTGATTTGAAAGAGATGAATGGCACAGATTTAAACCATACTTACAAAAAAACTTGAAAATGAGTTTTAGGTCTTAAAAACTTTTAAAAACTTATTAAATAAACTTAATTAAGCTTGCTAAAGTCTGCTAGGTGGCCCAAACCAGTTTATCACCAATTTTTACCCACTTTACACCTTATGCCAAACACCCCTTAAGAAATTTAAAAATCAATTTAAACTTAAAAACAAACTTGGAAAACTTAAGACAACTTAAAACAGATCAAGAATAAAGGTAAAATGAAGACAAATAAATGATTAAAAACAAAACAAAAAAAAAAAAAAAAATAAGGCAAAATAAAAAAAAAAAAAAAACAATAACAACAAGAATTTTGGCAGGTATTGAGCTATTAAGACATTTAACATGAAAACATAAATAAATGACATATAAGCCATAAACAAAATAAATAACATAAAACAACATTAATAAGCACAAAAAAGCAGTAAGGAACAATAAAAAAGCAGATGAACATAAATACCAAAGCTACGAGTAAATTGCTAAAAATTTAAAAATGAAACTCACAAGTTGTCCCAAAGCTTTGTTTATCAAGAGAAATAAGCCCTCAAAAATAGCTTATACACCATCCCTATAATGCTTCCCAAGAACTCTAACCCCAAGGCCATCCATGAATTTACCCTGCTCCATGAATGAGTAAACTGATTTTTTTTGATTTTTTGATTTTTTAAAGACACAATTGGAAAACAAGCTTTTTAAATAAACTTTGAATGAACCAAAAGCTTATATAAGAGCTTAATGACAGTATTTAAAAGATAATTAAATCAAATGACAATATTTAAAGAAAACACTTAAAATTTCATTAACTTGAAAAAAGATTGCAATGCTTTAAAATTAAATGACAATAATTTAAATGACAGTATTCAAAATGGTCAAATTAGTTAAAACAAGACTTGACAATTCGACAATGAGCTACAATGCTTCTACTTAATAGTGAAAAACTCTAATGTCTTGGTCTCAAGTGTGCTTCTCACTGAGACAATTAAGCACTTGTGTTTCTTGTGTGAGTGAGTCCCAAAAGTTATCTCAGTCGTCCAAAATATGTGTTCTCCAAGTCTTGTGATCAAAACCCTTAATTTTCTTGTCTTTTTCATTGACGAATGGGGTGTTAGGGGATTGCCAACATGGCAAATGCCCCATGTGATGTAGTGGGGTTAAGGGAAAGGGATGGTTTGTCTGGGGTTGCAGGAATCGAGGTGAAAATTGACAGGGATGATAAACAGTGCAATTGGCGGGAAAAATTGGTTTTATACGTTTTGAGGGGAAACTGGTATAAAGTTTTGGTTTTTGACAATTATAGCCCTTGACTTGATTCGTTTTATTGCATGTATGTCCTTTGTGGTGTAAAGTTGTGATTTATACAACTTCAGTCCCTGAATGTTGTATATGCATGTTGCATTGAAAGTCCCTTGTTGGGGATATTAGACACAGCCGATGATGCTGTTAAGTCTTAACGGCTTTGCTTGTTGGGCATGTTGTAGCATTTTTGGGGCCTTAAATGGTTTTTATGAATTAACAATTTAAGTGTCTTGATATAATAGCTTACTGGGTTCTCCGGCCCATTAGATAGGGTTCGGGTTGGCCAATTAAGTATTTCTCATTACGGCTTCGTCTTTACTTTGAACTTGTCGGGATGACTTTTTGGTTGACTTTTGATTTTGACTTTTTGACTTTGGCTTTTTGACTTTGGCTTTTCACGCTCTTTACATTCCCGTGCTCGGTTTTGTCGTTTTTGCTTCGTTTTTGTCTTTTTCGTGAATATCCGTTACCTGCACAATATAAAAGCAAAACACACAAATACAATGTATTTTTGGTATGTTTTTAGTCTTTTAAGCACGATTTCCTAGGTAAATGGTATATGTAATTAAGCACATACACGGTTCGTTAAAAATAAATTTTTTTTATCCCCCCACCGTCATGACTTAGAAATACCTTACACAATCATCACGAAGTGACAGGCAACAGGATTATGGAGAAGCATCTAAATGAGTAATGCATGATTAAGTAAATACAATATCTTATCATATAGTTATCACTAGTAGTATACATTATATTTAGTTTAATTAATTAGTTAATCAACCAACCTCTCAAACCATTGATTTTATCTGCTTTCTATTAAATATAAAAATACAAAAAGAATCTCCTTTTAATCCCGTAGATCTCGGCTAAAGCCCAGTTCGAGCCTCTCAACCTATTCCCTTAGAGAACAATAACAACCCCCGAGTCTTTCCTATACTACACTACAGCGATTAGGTACACTGCCTAGGGAGTTGTAAAACTTCATGTAGAAGTCTTTACGACAACCACATACATCAAGTACTCATCAACAATGAATAGGGTGTATTTCTCATGGATAATAGATATGGGACTGACTGGTTCAAAGAGCTCCATATTAAGAAGATGAAGACATTTTATTATTAAGAAATTTTGCTTCGTTATGAAAGAAGCTCTACGATGCTTTCCTTTTTTAGATGCTGAGCATAGTTTATCCTTTGAATAAACAAGTGAAGGCAAGCCAAGAGCTTTGGTTTGTTTAGCAAGTTTGTTAATATTTTTAAAATTTAGATGTGATAGTCTTATGTTGCACAGAGCCAATTAACACTCTATATGCTATGGCAAAAAAAAAAAGCAAGCCCCATTCTAAGTGAGTGATGACATGTCTAGCATATAAACATCATTTCTCCTAGGTGTTATTAACACAATTTTCTTATTAGCATTAAAGATTCTTTCTTGCTTATCATCAAACTGAACAATATATTTAGCATCACAAAGTTGACTGATGCAAATTAAATTGTATTTTAAACCATTTACAAAAGCCACTTTAGAGAAAACTATACCACCACAAATTATTAAACCATATCCTCTAGTAATGCAAGATGAGTTATCACCAAAAACTACCTTAGGACCTGGTTGCTCCACATATTTATGCAAATAACTCTTGACACCAGTCATACTCTTTGAGCATCCACTGTCTAAGTACCATAGGCTCCCCTATGTGTCTGTGTACAAATAATAACGTGAGTTTAGTTTCTCTTGTGGAACCCACTTTTTTCGTGGGCCTCTTTACTTGTAGACAAGAGTCTTTCACCTCTTTTTAATTGTTCAAACTCACTGTGGTTAGTGGTTGAGTAAACATTACTTCCACAAGTATTACAGCTCACACCAACTGAGGATTCACTTGACTAAGAGAACTCAACTAGTACACCTCCCACAATAGATAACCTCAATTATGTCGTGAAGTTGCATGATCAATGCTTCTATAAATTTCACACTCAGGATACATACGACAGTCACCAAGATAATGGTCATTAAAACCACAGTGAGTACATGGTAGGAAAGGCTTAGCCTTTGGTTTCATGATTTGTTTTGGTGGTGATGCATATTGATAATGCTATGCCTTGTCATTTTCACTATTTTTCTAGAGCAGTAATAATGCATTGCGATTAGAGGTTCCTGTGGTCCTCATCCTTTAGCATATCAATTATATATCTACCTTCATAACAATCAAATGATGGAATGGATTTTTATAATACAAAGTTTATACCATAGTTTGGAGGTTTTGTAGAGGTATTTGGTCCAACTGAATGGATGAGTCAGTGTTTTGAATTTATATGGTTATGTTCCTACTCAGTTAGATGAATTCTATCTAATCTAGATGGTTAAGAGCTGTGTGACTCACAAGTTTAGATTCCTGAATCTTCTGAATGAATTAATCTTTTCATTCCATCAGCATTTGAACAAGTTTGGTTACTTCATTTAGATTTGGATTCCCTTGTTCATTTTCTTAACTTCAGTAGGAACTGAAGAAATGACTTGATCATAATTCTAACAGTGAGACAGTCCTGATACATTCTTACTAAAAGAATCTTGTGTGTCAGCTTTGGTATGTTTGACGGATCTAAACCAGGGTCTCTCCATGGAGAGTGTTCTGATAAATAAACAAACATGACCTTAGATCTTGGAGAAGCTCCTTGAAGAATTTCAGTGTAGTAAGGTGTTTGAGTTCTAAGCCTGATTTTTAAAGATTATCAATGGCATAAGTTACCAGATGATTCCAAGACTCTCATTAACAGCCTTACTTTGAGGAACCAAAATTCTTCCAGTGTTGAAGTTGGGTAGTATACTGTTAAGATTAGATCTCTCAACCCAATCTTTGGATTTGGGAATCATTTCATGATCATAACCTATAGATGTATATATGAATGCATTCTCATTTACATCATTTTTGGATGATGCTTCAGTGAGCTGATTAATCCCAAGAATTTTCTTTTTTAATTAAGAATTTGTTCATTTATGCATTGACTCACTTTGTTTGAATTGTTTAACCATTCTCATTAACACATTTTTCTTCCTTAAGTTAACCTTGAAGAGCATGATTTTGTTTTATAAGTTCGGTGTTTTGAAGTTGAAATGTGACAACCTCTAGTTTAGCTTGTTTGAATACAAGTAAGTCATTTCTACATTTATTCAATTCATAAACAAGTTTGTTATATTTTGACAACAAGTTTAACATTTGTTCTTCAACAAATTTAAGGTATATGCTAATGTACTTAAGGTAAGTTTACGAATCAGCATCTTAATCCATAGATAAAAAGAATGTTTACCTTTCTTATGGTAATGTAAATTCATTAACCATTTATAGCATGTTTTTTCCCAACAACAAGCTCATCATAAGCAAGAGCCATCAACACTTTGACTTGTACCATTTCCTCATCATCACACACTTCTTCTTCATCCTAATCAAATGTTTCAGCCACTAGACCTTTATTTTTAGACTAAAAAGGTTAGGGAGACTGAGTACTTGATGGAACAGCCTCAAGGAATGCAAGTTTGGATTTGATCTTTTTATACTCAGTCTTGTAATCTTTTTGAATCTTTTGGTCATTTTGACTACTTTGAACTTGTTGTGTGGACTGAATAAGCGTAGGTGTAAACTTAGGATGAAAATTGCTCGACCCTGAAGAAAAGTTTGACACCGAGGATTTGTAAGAAAGGACTGACATTTTTGAAAAACAATCTTTTACAAAACCATTTTTTACTACATTTAAAACACTTAGTGTTTTCATTTGCCTTAGAACTTGAAAAGTTATTTCTCCTTTTAATAAAACGTTTTAACCCAGCCAAAAGGGGTCTCTCATGAAACTCAATATCTAAATCTGATAGATATTCCTCACTTGTTCTCTCATCAACCTCATCATCAGAATTTTCTTGAAAATGCTAAACAATATTGTTAGAAAAAAGGGCAGTTGATATAGGAGTGGTTGAGGGTGCAGTTATTAGGGCCTTTTTAGACTCACGGTATCTCTATGAGATCAGGTTGTTTTCATAGACAAAGCTCCTATAAATATCAGCTAGATCAAGAGTCTGAATGTAATTAGTGTTTCTCAATCCCTGACAGAAGCTTAGCCACACTCGAGGAGACTATTCACGAAAACCCACATAATTTTAATGTTTATCCAGTCTTCATGCCATCAATTGAAATCCCATTGAGCAAGGCCTTGTACCGGGTATAGGTGTGAGAGAGACTTTCAACGGGTTTAGCTCTGAAGGTATTATACTCAAGTTTTAGATCCATGATCTTATTTTCCTTGGTATTCGATGGGCCCTTAAAGCTATGAACCAAGTCAGTCCATGTATCTTTAGCTGTCTCACGACTAATGACTGACTCCATTATATCATCAGGTAGGCATGGTATAATGATGCTTTTAAGGCGTTGGTCTTGATTGACCACCCTCCTCTCATCATTTGACCATTATGCTTTAGGTTTGTTAGCACCTTTAGCGGTCTTGGGTTGAAAGGGACCATCCTTAATACTCGTTATGTATTAGGGTTCCATTCCGGTTAAGTAGCAAAGCATTCGCTTTTTCCACTTATTAAATTTACCAACTTCTAGTCGAGATATTAGCAAATAACTACCTCCTTTCTTACGACAACGTTGGTTACATTACTTTCAGCCATGGTAGAATCTTGATTTTAAAAACAAAAAACAGTTCATAAAATTTGTTTTATAAATCCAACTGCTCTTATACCACTTGTTGTTATTGTTGTACTAGTTTATTAATAACTATAAAGTTATAATAAACTAGCCCATAGCAAAAGTAATATGATGAAAAGAGTTTTGTTAAAAGTAAAAGACTTATAGTAAGAACATAAACTATTTTCAACGTTTAACTCTTATAATCTTTACTAAGAGTTATACCTTGTTAAATTTGGAACAACAATGAGGATTGAATAACAATGTATGTAAGGTGTTCTCCCTCTAATAACACTTAATAAAACAAAGTATTGCAAGAGTTAAAAAACTATGCAACCAACTGATAATGTATCAGAGACTTAGTTATATTTAGAGTGTAGAGTGTTTGTGTTAATGATACTTTTTATTAATTTTCACAAACATCAAACTCTACTCCCTTTACATGTATTTCCCTTTTAATAGTGCTAGGGTAGTAAGAACATGTAGGTGATAAGTGTGTGTGAAAGTGTGTGTCCCCAAGCTATATGGATAAGTACATTCATATATTTGTCTTTATTACACATTCCTATTCTAGGTAAGGAAACAACATACTTTCTAAAGGTCAGTAATGACACTGACCTTGTTCTTATACCTATTTCAGGATAGTTTGACTTAAGAGGATAAGTACTAGATCTTATCCCTTTAAACATATCCCGCCCAATGTTTAGTCTCTAAGTCTTTCGGTCTTCATTATGCCTGAGGAGATCGTTTGGGGTTTAGTGGAGCCTTTTTATTGGAGCAGCCTTACGTCAACCCATCGCCTTCTTTGTGGTTCAGGTACTTCATTCAATTGATTAGTTTAGTACCGAAGCATCACTGAATGATGATCTTTCTTTATAGAATCTGATTGAACACTTGACGCACTCACTGAGTAATGTAAAGGTTATCTAAGACTATGATATGTCTATTTACATCAAAGGTAAAGATATTGGCACGAATTTAACCCAACAACAACACTATTAAGGGGGATAAGCAAACTGAACTACCCTCACCAACCCTCACAATCATCTTCATCGCCAAGTCTCCTTTTGAAGATAACCACACCACCTGAAGGGGTAATTATGTGACATAAGATCCTTAAACTTATCTCACCAGTTAAACCTGAGATATTACTTACTTCTTCTTTTACACAACCATCGAGGACAACAAAGGAATAAGATGATGTTCTGTTTTAAGATAGCATACTCTATGAGAACCTAAAAATTGAACTCTTCATCCCTAAAATCACCCTTGCATAATACTTATCTTGTCTAACCAATTTAGCAGATCTTCCTTAAAAACAGGCCCTGAACTTATTGAATACCATCTCGAATCTAGGGAAGTAGTCAAGGTCATTAGAAAAGAGCTAAGTGAACTCGTGGAAGTTGAAGAAAATAAAAAGAAAGCCTTAGATGATGTTGCCTCTATCAAGAAGATTGCTAAGGTAACCATTGAAAAGGTTGAGGAAACAAACTAAGTTGTAAAAACTACCAAAGAGTTCAAACTTCTTTAGTTTTAGGAACTCAAAGTAGCTACGATAAGTTGAAATAAAAAAGGCTGATAAGAGGAAGAGATTGTGGAAATTTTACAAGAAAAGGTTGTGGTTTCTTAGGAAGCCAAGGGTGATTATTGACATCAAAATCATTCCAAACACCAAGCCTCTCAAAGTGACTATCATTAGATACAATGATGGGTTAAACTTCAAAGTCATTAGTGAATTCAAATGCAGTCTCTTTTGATATAAGGAATGGGAAATGAAGTTGGCAGCCCTAAACAAGAAAGAATGAGCTAGTGTAGTAAACTATTAAGAACATTGGGAAATATTTTAAAAAATGAAGTAAGAGCCTCTGACTCTTTAGGACCCTCTCAAAACTTCACCCATACTAAATAAGAGAAAGAGATTCGAGATAACTGAACCTAAAATATTTGTCCCTGGCCTTCAATGCAACATGATCCCTCATAAGGGGATCCTTTTTAAATAAGGTCATGTGAATGAAACCCCTGAACACGATATCTTCCTCACTGAAGCATTTGGTGAACAAGCTTTTCATAGTCTCTGGAATGTACATTGTGGACACCCCATGCTGTTATGTTACAAAATTATGAACCTAACTAAAAAGACCCCTAAAGCTTTGAGACTGATCAAAATCTTAGATGAAGAACTTGAAAAGAGGGATAATAAGCTTTTCCTCATAACAAAGAATGTGAAGATAGAAATGATGGAAATTACTGATGAACAAGCTTGGACAAAGAACTTATGTATTTTTGTTTTGTGTTGATGGTAATCCATAAATTAATAATTATATGTTTTTTCATTGTGTTCTAAGAATGAGTTTAGACTTTACTTTACTTTGATTCAGTTAGTAAGTAAAAGTTGTTATGCTCCCTAAACTGAAAAACATTTATATTTATATGTCAAAAAGGGGAGATTGTTGGGTCCAATCAAAGCCCCAATGATCTATTGACTAGGATTTGAGTAGTAATATTAAAGTTTAAAATGAATAGAATGATAGAACCTATTCAAGGTTCATCTTCAGTCAACTTGGATATGAAAGAAGATGATGAAGTCAGTGAGTGATTAGAATAACTCACTGACTCCCCTTGATCTCCTCAACATATCCAATACATTCTTAACTTAAAAATTTTAAAATAAATAACTTAGTGTCTCAAAATTAGGCGGAAACTTTCTTGGAAAAAAAGTCAAATGTACTTATCAACCAAAGTTAATTAGTACAAGATTGGTAAATAATGGAAAAAAATGTCCAACACAGTTCCCTAAGTGGGAAATGGACACGTCCTAAGAAATAAAAGCATTTAGTGTAAGTTTATTTTATAGTTACATGTTTACACGCCGTGAACACCCGAGTTTTTCCACGACGCGAATGACGATCCGAGTTTCGACGTCATTATTATTTTTTTGAGTTTTCATAGCGAACGTTGACATTTAAAAATTTTAACTTGTCGTATAAAAAATATTTTCGCTATTTTTATTACGAAACGGAATTAAAATATTTATTTTTACATATTGCGAGTCAACGTTTGACCGCGTGTTCGTTAAACGTTTTAAGCAATGTAGAAAAATTTCAACGCACTTCGTTATTATCTTTATGATGACAATTTGTATTTTTCGTCTTTGTCCTGAGTTAGCCGAAACTGAGTCAAAACTTTATTTTGACGTGAGTTAATATTTTTATTTAATATTTTAAACCAAATTAAGTGTGACGGAAATAAAATTAGTCACAAAAGTATAATCCCGAGCTTTTGGTCAGTTACTTAACGAAACCAATAACCTTTCTACTAATTTTGAAAGGACTTTAGGGATGGAGGGACTAAAAGTGTCAAGTGATCAAACTTATTTTTTATAAATACCCACATTATACACACATTATAACTCTTTTACAAACTTGGTTCTCTCTTGTCCACTCCCCTCCACGAACCGGCCACCACAACCCACCACCAAAACCATTTGATTTCCGACATGCAATATAATCAACCTACAAAATATTAATCCTCTCATTAAGGCCTACATATCCATATAAGAAAATCCCACATGCATTGAGTTTTTAAGAAGAAGTTGGGTTTCGGGTAGGATTGAGGTGATTCGGTTAAAAATGGTGTTGTACAAGAGCTAGATTAGTGATATTTCGAAGTAGGTTTTGTTTAAAAGTTGCGGGTTTTGTGTTTTGGTTGTGTTCCAGTTTCGGCTAGGACAAGGGGGACGAGTTCGACTATTGATTTAGCTTATTATAGCATTGTGAGCATCCTTTTATATTTGGTTTCGTTTGTTTCGTTCATTTGAATTGATTTTATTCGTTGTATGTGATGAAATCCGAGATCTTGCGTCGATTAGATTAGTTATGATATGGGTTGATTGAGCGATATATTAGATATGTTGTAAGATGATTTTTTGGTCATAAAAATAGTTTTTGGGCAATGTTTTTGTAAATCTTAAATTTGTGCAGAAACTTTGCAAAAAAAAACGAGGTTCGAAAAATTTTATTAAAACTGAATTTTTGATGTTGAAATAATGATAAAAGATCGTCCTGAATGTACGATTTCGGATAATTTCGACCGGTCCCGTAACTCCTTATAACGAAAAAGTTACGGCGAAACAAGTTTTGAAAACATGAAAGTTTCCAAACAGCTATGGTATATTATATACTTGCTGATCCGATTTTAAACGAGCGTTTTGAGCACTTTCGAGTCCGTTTCAGCCTTCCGGCGAAACACGAAAGTTGTGCGGAATGACGTTTTCTATCACACTATTCTTGGTTTGAAGTACGAAAACGTAATATCAGCAGTCAAAACCGATGGTCAAACTGCTGCGTTTTTTTTAAAAATACAAGTTTCCTGCAGAAACTTGCAAGGCATTTTGGTCAATTTCTGTCGAGATCAGGTCTCGCTAAAACTAAAATTGTCCGGATATCGTTTCGCATAAAAACTTTCTATGTCCTAATCGTGAAAATGTGAATGACAGGGTCGTTGGCGCGGGTCATATTTGGGTAAAAATATAAAATAATATAAAAAGTCAAGAATGTCAAATGTTGACTTTAAAAAGTCAACGGGTTAATATAAGACTTATTGAATGTTTATAAAAATAATAAACGCTATTATTTTTACGAGTATAACAAATTAGACTTAACGAGTTTTATGAACAGATATAGTTCTAAAAATAGTAACATACGGGACATAATCCCGATATGGGTAATTAATAACCAAATTGAAAGTCGAAAGTTCGACGAGATAAATAATTATTTTATAATATAATTGGATGCCGAGACTTACTAAAATGGTAACTTCGAAAATACTAACTGTTCAAAAAATATAAATTTTTAAAATAGAAAGTATTCGATTAAGCTATTTATGATGTAAAAACACGAACAATCCGAACCTAATTATTGGTGGATTTTAGGATCTAAGGCACAATTGGATTTCTCATCACATGTGTGAATATATATATATATATATATATATATATATATATATATATATATATATATATATATATATATATATATATATATATATATATATATATATATGATTTTGTTGATACGATGTACGCATCGTTGATTATACTTTTCGATATAGTAATCGAGCGACGTAATTTATAGGTCGTGATCGTGTTCATCGACTTTCCGTGGATTCTTTCGATTATTTGATCTTTGGCTTTTGATCAAGGTGAGTTCATAGCCTCGCTTTTAAGTTTTCAATGTTTTTAACTCGCGAGGGGGAAAATATTGCTTGTTTTTATGAAATTGAACGCAAACTGTTTTTGATACTATGAATATGATCCTTCAACTAATGAAATATGCCTTTTGCTGTGTGACTGTTAGTTACCATTTTGGTAAACGCTAAAGCATTAAATAGATCTATTGGGTTTGACAACCCTGTTCGGGGTTTGAATCCGTTGGGACCACCCTGTCAAACGGATATTTTGTGGTTAGTATTAGGAGAAGTGGCTTACTTCTCGAACATGATTTCTTCCTACGGGATGAATGTGTTAAGTTTCGGATACACGGGCTCTTTAGTTGAAAATCACTATTTTTATAACTTGACTATGACCAACTTATACGTTTTGTTGAACCAAAAAATGCGTACTAACTGTTATTTGTAAACTCAATGATTCACTCAACGTTTTGTTGACGTTTTTTAAGCATTATCTCAGGTTAATGTTTGTTAATGCTTGTTAATATGTTGTTTAATTGCTGGATGGGGACGAACGCGGTAATCAAGGACGGTGTCCCGGTGAAGTTGTGACATAAACGAAACAAGGTTTTTTAGAAATCAAGTCGTATTTGTGACTAATTTTAGAATAATTTTTATAATGATATTTGGGGACCTATGTAACACTGACTTTATAATAAATAAAATGTGTTTATAAATGTATCTTTAAATGTTCACTAGGACTCGGTGCATGTATTATGAAGTAGTACCACCCCAATCGTTGTATTATGCTGCGTATCGCATTTAGGGGTGTTACGAGTGGAACCGAGACACGAGTTTGTAGTGAACTAAGTCGTTATACAAAACATGGACTATAACTGTTTTCGAAAATTTTTACGAGTCGTTCACCGTTGTCCAATATCCGCGCGCGCATCGTTCTCAATCCTTAGAAGCCTTATGTGGTATATTTGATTGCATATTATGTGCGTAACAAGTGGTTGACACTTGGTACAAGTAATAATTATATATATGTATATAGATATATATACGGCATCCGTTCTATGGTATACGACTATATATATCTTGATATTCGCTTCTTGCGAAGAGTTTAATTTCTTTAAACATTTCGATGCGATATGATAAAATTATTTTGATACGTAATGAAAACATCGTTGTTATACGATTATCTTCGAAACTTTTTTGCGACTTTACTTTTCATCTTTTGGTGATGTTGATTCGTCGTAGTTTGTCGATCCCATTGGGTGACTTATTGTTCGACTCCGAGTTTGAATGTTTTCTCATTGTTTTTGAATCGCATATGTTGTTTCATAACCTATTGTTTTGAAATTTTTCAGTTGATGGGAGTGCGACTTTTATATGTCATCCTATAACCCTTCATTGTTTTGGAAAACGGTTATTAACTTATTCTCGCGTAACATGTCATTTGGAAACGTCTATCTTCGGAGCTTTCGAATAAAGTTGGTGTGTTGTGCTTTGATTCTTTTGTATCGACCTCTACTTAGTAAGTCTTAAAGTGTTTGGTTCTGGAAACCTATGAGTTTTTGTGTTTGAAAGAGTGTTAAGTCATTGGGTATGGCTTTGTATTGGCGTTTGGAGGAATTAAAATGGTGTTTGGTTGGATTTTGAAATGAATTTTACGGTAGTTTGTAACCAGCAGGTTGTGGGATTGATTGTGAATTATTTTTGGTCATAAGTCACCTGGGAAATCCAATATGGATGTGGGCATATGTCTTAAGTATATGTGGTTCTTTGGATAGGGTCGTATCTCCTCCGGATGAGTGAGATATCGTCGTTTTACTAAAACTAGTCAAATCTGGAACACTTTTGGGAAAAGGAGTATAACTCTATAATTTTTGTGATAACTTTTCAAAAGAAATTTAGGTACCTATAGAAGACCCTTAGGTCTATCACCTCTAATTGGGTTCACATCAAAAGCATCAATAAATTTTAAATTACGCTTGTTTTCGTAAGCTACAAAAGTTTGTCAAAATTTTCTTGACTGACGTTTGGGATAGTAGCTTGTTGGGTTATGTTCAAAATATTTTTGGTCTATGAAGACCTGGGAAATTAGACTAGGAGGTATAGAAACCTCTTAGGTACATGTAGGAATTCGGATGGAGTCATATCTACGCCCGACGAATGAGATATCGCAGAAATGGCAAAACTAGTCAAAAATATAGACCGGAATTTGAATGAGTAACAAGTTCAAAAACTTATATAGCAACACCTAAATATGTAAAACTGTAAGTTCTAGATATTGAACAAACTTAGATTTGAGCAGTCGTTTCGGATTTTGCGAACGCGCAGTTTAGGAAATGCACTCAGTTTAAGTATACAATAAAATTTTGAAAATGAATGCTTGAAAATGGGGGTAAAATGGGTAAATTTTCACCTTGGATCCTAAACTCTCGGGTAGTAGGCCCTATTTTCGCTAGAAATAATACACGAAATGGCTTTCCGAAGACTTAAACTCTCATACTTTTGTCATCCACGTACTAGTAAGTAGGAGGACTTCAAGATTTAGGTTTATTGGTTTAAGGTTATTGTGCCTCAAAGTTTTATCTTATCATCGGCATTGTGATTATGCATTCTTCAACCATTGTTTTTATTTAGAACTATAGGAGAGTTCATGCATATGTAATTATCGTATTAGAAAGTTAGAACCATTACGATTGAATGTACTAACTTTGAAAGCCAATGATGTATCCCTTTTTGGGAAAATTGGTATGTATGTATGTTATTTTCGGCGTTGTTATTACGATTGTTGTAATTGTTCTTGGTTATGAGTTGTGAGGAGGTGTCATTGTGTATGTCATACTATGAGTGAAGGTTAGAGGTCGTGGTTTCCCCCGAGGCGCTCGGCTTGTATGAGATTGATTTGACCCCGAGTGTTCGGTAGCCTAGACTGGCGAATCTTTCGCATGTGTGTGATACTTACTTGCTTGCATTATCCATGAGTGGGTATTATTTTTGAGACTTGCTGTGACCGTTGACCAAACTGTATTTAATGATGCTTCATGAATTGATAATTTTAAAACTGTGAATTGCAATAACGAATTTGTGTGTTGAACAAATGTCGTTGCGCGAGTCATACTGATTTTGTTGTATAAATTGTTTGTGTGAACAATGGAAAAATGTGTTTTCAAATTTCATAAACTGACCATATGGTGTCAAATAAATTTTCTTTACAAAAAAATATATAATAAAATAAAATAATGTGTATAAATAAATTCACTCTTAAATAATGAGAATGGGAGATGGTGCTATCTTCTTTTTTTTCTTTTGAAATAATAAAATTTTTACTCTTTAAATATTTTTTTAGGAAATAACTTACGCGTGTAGCGTATGAAAAAGAAACGTTTTGACGAGGATAAACATGATTTCGTTTGGTCCTCAATTATGCATAACTTGATCAACTATGAATAATTTAGGAAGAACCATGTTATGTCGGATAAATCGTCACCATTAAAATGCTTGATAATTTAGATAAATTTTTGGGTCAAGTTTTCGGAGGAAGAAAATATTTTTACCCTGCTACGGATCGTTATGCAAGTAACCCTATATTATTTATTTTTTTATCAAATGCATGGAGATAGTCTCATGAGAGTCGTTTTGACCGAGTCATTTCGGAGAGAAAATGCCGACGGTATTTTTCCGGAATAAGTGTGTCTAGAAACGTAATAAGATCTAGGTCCTAGTGATATAGACCAGTAGACGGAAGTGGAGATTGGATGTTGTATGTCACGTAACGACAATTTCTCAAGAA